>ML682105.1:1882059-1985878 GCA_007922195.1 Podocnemis expansa
CCTTTCTCACTGTCCTACAGAAGAGATTACATATAATTTTTCTTACACTAGCCACTGCAGTATTGTAGTTATGGCCTTTCAGGACCTCAGTTCTCCACCTGTGTAATGGGAATAATAGTACTTCTTTTATCTCAAGGGCCTGTGGTAAGGCTGCGGTAAAAAGACACTGAGGTGCTCAGTTTCTTTAGTAATGGGGATCAGATGAGCACACTTAAAAGTTTGCAGATGATGGGTGGGGTTGCAAGTGCTTTGGAGGACAGAACTAAAATTCAAAATTTTCTGGACAAACTGGAGAAAGGGCCTGAAGTAAATAGGAAGAAAGTCAACGAGGACAAATGCAAAGTGCTCCGGTTAGGAAGGAGCAATCAGTTGCACATGTACAAAATGGGCAATGGCCGCCTAGAAAGGAGTACTGCGGAAAGGGATCTGGGTGTCATTGTGGGTCACAAGCTACATATCAGTCAACAGTATAATGCTGTTGCAAAAAAAGCAAACACCATTCTGGGATGTATTAAGAGGAGTATTGTAAGTAAGACATGAGAAGTAATTCTTCCGCTTTACTCCACCCTGGTTAGGCCTCAGCTGGAGTATTGTGTCCTGTTCTGGGCGCCTCATGTCAGAAAAGATGTGGACAAACTGGAGAAAGTCCAGAGAAGAGCAACATGAATGATTAGAGGTCTTACGAGGGAAGGTTGAAGGAGCTGGGTTTGTTTAGTCTAGAAAAGAGGAGACTGAGAGGGGACATGATAAGTCTTCAAGTATCTAAAAGGTGGCCATGAGGCGGAGGGAATAAATCTGTTCTCTTTAACTACCAGTGATAAGAAGCAATGGGCTTAAATTGCAGGAAGGGAGGTTTAGTTTGGACATTAGGGAAAAATTCCTAAGTGTCAGGGTGGTTAACCACTGGAATAAATTGCCTATGGAGGTTGAGGAATCTGCAACATTGGGAGTGTTTAAAAGCAGGTTAGACGAGAACCTGTCGGGGATGGTTTAAGAGGGTCCTTGGTCCTGCCATGAGTGCAGGGGACTGGACTCGATGACCTCTCCTGGTCCCCTCCAGTTTCTATGATTCTGTGAATATAATCCTCAGCTGGAGTATTGAGTCTAGTTCTGGGCACCCCATTTCAGGAAAGAGGTGGACAAACTGGAGCAAGTCCAATGGAAAGCAACAAAAATAATTACAGATCTAGAAAATCATGACCTGTGAGGAAAATTGGAAAAAAAAAAATCTGGGTTTGTTCAGTCTGAAGGTCAGATAACTGAGGGGAGGGACAGGATAAAAGTTTTCAAGTGCATAAAAGGTTGTTACAAGAAAGATGGGGGAAAATATCTTGTTCTTAACTTCTGAGGATAGGGCTAGAAGCAATGGGCTTAAATTGCAAGGACAGTTTAGGTTGGACATTCGGAAAAACTTCCTAATGGTCAGGGCAGTTAAGCACTTGCCTAGGGAAGTTCTGGATTCCCTTCAGTGGAGATTTTTAAAAGCTGGTTAGACAAACCCTGTCAGGGATGGTCTAGGTCAGTGGTTCCCAACATTTTCTCTGCCATGGCACACCTTGCTACCTTTAATTAATTTGAGGCACACCACCATATAATTTCCAAATTAACTCATTAATATTCATGAGCCAATGAGCCAATCCAGAGCTCTTTGAGTAGTTTTTCAAAAAAATTTGTGGTACACCTGCTCAAGCCTGAAGGCACACCTGTGTGCAGTGGCACACTGATTAGGAAACACTGGTCTAGGCATGAGTTCAGGGGCCTGGACTAGATGATCTTGGCTCAGGTATGACTGAGCAGGGCTCCTGGAGGAAAGATGTTTGGTTTTTTTATGTTTATTTTGGACTTTGAGTTCCCCAGAGGGTAGATCTGTATTAAGTGACCTAGCCACAGGGCTACATCAATGGAGCCTGGAAGGTGCTGAGGTGTTGAAGGCGAGGCAGAGCAGTGGGAGATCGATGGGGAAACTGCATCTGATTGATGGCTATACTGCACAACATGCCAGGTGGGTACTGTGGAAAGGATATGTGGTGCATAGTGCTTCCCTGCCTTCCTGACGCCTGGAAGGAAAAGGTGGGTTGTGTAGCAAACAATCTATTGTGGCTGACAGTAAGAACCGAAGACAGTGACGCTTGCTTCCAGGCTGGTATCACTGCAGTTGGGAACTGCCCGGGCAGTGCACGGCACCAATCCGCTTATGCTGAATGGACAGAAGTATTAATTGGTGGAATTTCCCTCTGGATAAGTTTATGGTTCTGATTCTGGTCATCCTAATGACATATATTAGGGTCCTGTTGGGGTTTCTTCAGATTTCTTTATGCTCGACACACTAGAAAATGCAAATGGAGTTTTGTTTCTCTGCAATTAAACTGAGCGTCTTGTTTAACTGACTTCATCATTACTGAGACAACTGTTTACAGAGAGTGGAAAGCTGTTGCTAATCAGGGTTTTATAGGGACTGGAAATGAGATGGGAGGAAGGAAAATAGTGTGAGCAGCAAGGAACGAATAAAAATCATGAGCTTGGTTTTGCAGAGTTTCTGGGTTTTTGTGGGCAGGTTTTTGTTCAGCCCTGTCTTTAGTTTAAAGTGTTGTGGGAACTTGGTATGTAGAAAATTGAAATTTATTTGATACTCCCCACTCCACCTCCCACCCGCCCAATGTGTTTTGGGTGTATTTGAACTGTTGCCAAAAGAAACTGGTTTCTATAGAAATGCTAAAGCTCTGAGGTTCTCAGCAGCTATCTGTTTATCTCCCTGAATCCTCAAGTAACCCCCCTCCAACTTCTTGCCCATCCCAGATGCAGAGGTGAAGGAGTTATTTATTATGACTCAGCTCTGTAGGAAGAGTGCCTCTGCAAGTCTGATTTTTTTTTTTTTAAGAGGAAAGGGAACTCACTTAAAATGAGTCACTCCTTTGTAATACAAGAGCCGTCCTCTTGTCCTCTGTAGCCCATGGTTTGCAATGATAAATGCTATGTAGGCTGCCTTGACAGTCCCCTAGACCAGTGGTTCTCAGCCTTTTGTGGGTCGTGCTGTGCGGGGTGGGGTGCGCGACCCTACAGGACACACTAGCCCCCACTCCCGCCTCCCCGGCTGAAGCCAGCCCTTCTCCTGGCTCTCAGTGACATGCTTACCACAGTGTGGCGACACCGTAACGTGGCTCGACACGATGGCTGAAAACCCTGCTATAGACTGCCGTTCTCAGCTTCCTACATGCCCCGTCCTGGAGGGGCTCTCTAGTGGGGTGAGAGGCATTTCATCTCCGTGGGTCATGAGCCTCTTGGTTCCTCTGCTGACTTTTTCAATGAGTGGACCCATTTGTCTTTTTAATGATGGTGGGGTGATAGCTACTCAACTCATTTCAGACCAGGGCCATTAAATAGTTATGAAATGGTGACTGGTTTTTGGGCTACTGCTACAGAGTAGACCTGAATCAGAGGCCTAATATAATAACAATTCTCCCTTGAGCCCCTCTGGGTTATGTTAATGATGAGGCTCTGTTCGTCCCAGCCCGATTCCTTGATGAAAAGAGCGATTTCTTCCATAAGGGCTTCTCCTAACTCTCCTATCCCTGTGGTGTCTGAACACCAGTCTCTGCTTCCAGAGGACACCCTGGTTTCCATTATTGGACCCAAATAAATCACTTAACTTCACACTCATGTTTACAGACACCAGATCAAACAATGCTAGGTTCTGGTCTTTACCTACCCCTGTGAAACAGGCCCATTTAACCATGATATTAGAGTGTTACCATTTGCCACATCCCTGCTCTAAAGTGTGTAAAGACTTCATAAGGCAATTATATCCCTTAGTACTTACCTGGTTCTGTGTGATGGGCCACCTTCGAATGTCTCTTTATTCATTTGTTACTTGTTCTCCAGTTAGCTGGAATTGTTCTGTAATTTCTTGGGAGAAAATTGCATAGGCGTTTGCTGACCACCAGTCTTGTCTTAAAGATTCAAAGGGGTAGCCATATTAGTCTAGTTCTGCAAAACAAACAAGGAGTCCTGTGGCACTTCTAAAGACTAACAAATTTTTTATTGCATGAGCATGAGAAATTTCTGCCATGACAGCTCATGAAAAATACATTTGTTAGTCTTTGAAAGTGCTGCAAGGCTCCTTGTTTGTTTTGTCTTAAAGGCCCCAGGGTTGAAAGATCCTATAAGGGTGGCATTTTGTGTTTGACGTGTTCATCATATTTTTCTCCCATAATGTTTTATGTGCCAGTGAGTTCTCATGCAAATATTATTCATAAATTCTGAGGCTAGATGCAGCCATTATGATCATTTAGTCTGAGCTCCTATTTTACAGACCACAGAACATTCCAAAATAATTAGAGAAGATCTTTAAAAAAAAAAAAAAATCCATTCCTAATTTAAAAATTGTCAGTCATGGAGAATCCATCATGACCCTTGGCAGAGTGTTCCAGTTGTTAACTACTTACTGTTAAAAATTTACACGTTATTTCCCATCTGAATTTGTTCCAACCATTTTGATTGTATTTTATCTTTCTCTGCTAAATTGAAATTTTAAGCATCTGGCAAAGTGGGATTTTCTCCCATGAAAGCTCATGTGATAAATAAATTTGTTAGTAAGTGCCACAGGACTCCTTGATGCTTTTTGCTAAATTGAAGAGCCCATTATTAAATCTTTGTTCCCATTTATGTACAGACAGACTGTAATCAAGTCACTCCTTAACCTTTTCTTTGTTAAACAAAATAGATTGAGCTCCCTGGGTCTTACTACAAGTCTTGTTTTCTAATCATTCTCGTGTCTCTTCCCTGAACACTCTTGAATTTGTCAACATCCTTCATGAATTGTGAGCATTAGAACCGCATACATTATTCGAGCAGAAGTCATACCCATGACAAATGCAAAGGTAAAATAACCTCTCTGATCTTCTTAAAGATATCTGTGTTTTACAACAAACAAAAGGAAGTACGTTTTCACCCAATGCATGGTCAACCTGTGGAACTTGTTGCCATGGCATGTTGTGAAGGCAAAAAGCATAACTCGATAAAAACAGAATTAGATAAGTTCATGGAGAATAGATCCATCATGGAAGACGGGACCAAGAAGGTCAGGGACACAATCCCACGTTCTGTCCGTAAACATTCAAGCACAAAAAGCTGGGACTGGATGAAAGGGGATGGATCATTTGAAATTGCCCTGTTTTCTGTTTGCTCCCTTTGAAGTGCTCAGCATTAGCCACTGGCAGAAGACAGGATACTGAGCTGTCCCTGGGGGACAGAAAGAGACAGGGTCACATGGGGTGTGTGGTGGTGGTTGCACCAGGGAAAGCTGAGTTTCTTACTCTGGTAAGAGTATTATTTATGTAATTCAATGTCATAATTCTTATTATTAATGTATGTGTTTATGGCTGGGGTGTGTGGGTGTGTTTTACCTAGTGGTAGCTGGTGGGGCTTTCAATCAGAAAGATTGGGAACCCCTGTACTCATCGTATCATATCTAATATATGTTTGTAAGTTTTGTGAAGCCAGGACTGTTCTCTTTATTTGTTGTGAGGTGGTAAAAATACTCTACAGGGCCCTTCACTAGTCCACCTCTGGACCCCTCACACAGTTCTGCCAGTGTACCTGCCCAGACCTATAACAACTTCAGCTATTGCAGGCCCAAAACCGTCTTCAGCAGAGACGACATCATGGAACCGATACATTCGCAATAGCGTAGGTGGGTTCTTGAATGTGCCTGACAACCTACCTGGCTGTTCAGCAGCTGAGTTCTGCGTGGGTATGTGTGATCAATTCGACTGACCACATTCAAGTAGCAACTGCTTCTTGCGACTGAACTAGAACTCCTTATTTGTTCCCCATTCTGGCCAGCTCTCTGAGGTGTGCCTGTTGGAGTACTGCACACTGTAGGAAAGTGTGAAAGATATTGCAACCAGGGATGCCCTGCAAAAATCTAGATAGAAGCCAGATGGTTTAAATGTTGTCCCTTCTGACCCTCTTGATGATGGCTGTAATTGTCTTGCACTGCAGCACAGAAACAAATACAGACACACCACCAGACCCCTGACCTGGGATATTCTATCTACTACCTAAAATCCATAAAGAAGGAAACCCTGGATGCCCCAGGCACTGGCACTCTTACAGCAGGCTTATCTGGCTATGTGGAGTCCCTTCTCACACCCTATGCTATCAACACTCCTATCTGTGTTCGAGACCCCACGGACTTCCTGAGAAAAATCCAATCCACTGGTGAGCTTCCAGAAAACACCATCCTGGCCACTATGGACATAGAAGCTCTTTACACCAACATCCCACATAAGGATGGATTACAAGCTATTAGAAGAACCATCCCAGATGATGTCACGACACACCTCGCGGCTGAGCTTTGTGACTTTGTACTCACCCACAACCATTTCAGATTTGAGAATAATTTATACCTTCAAGTCAGTGGCACTGCTATGGGTACCCGCATGGCCCCACAATATGCAAACATTTTTATGGCCGACTTAGAGCATTTCCTCAGGTCTCATCCCAAAGCATCTCTCCTCTACTTAAGCTACACTGATGACATCTTTATCATCTGGACCCATGGTAGGGATGCCCTTGCAGGTTTCCACAGAGATTTCAAGAATTTCCACTCCACTATTAAACTTAGCCTGGAACACTCTGCACAGGAGATCCACTTTCTGGACATTACAGTACAAATTAGGGATGGACACATCAACACAAACCTACTGATCGGTATAGTTACCTACATCCCTCGAGGTTTCATCCTAAGCACACCATACGATGCATTGTCTACAGTCAAGCCCTGAGATATAACCACATTTATTTGGTCCCTCAGATAGACAGATACCTTCAGGATATCTATCAAGCATTCTTAAAACTACAGTACTCAGCTGTGGAAGTGAAGAAACAGATTGACAGAGCCAGGCGGGTACCCTGAAGTCAGCTGCTACAGGAGAAGCCCAAGAAAGAAAACCACAGAAAGCCTCTAGCCATCACCTGCCAGTCAGATCTCTACAGCACGTCATGAGGGATTTGTTCTAGGAGATGGTCCCTCACTCTCTCAAGCCTTGGGAGACAGACCTCTCCTTGCTTGCAGAAAGCCCCCCAACCTTAAGCAGATACTTACCAGCAACTACAGACCTAACAACAGAACCATTACAGCAGGCACATATCTCTGCATCGAACCACGCGACCAACTTTGCCCACATATCTGCATAAAAGACACTATTTCAGGCCCTAATAAAATCAGTTACTCCATCAAAGAGACATTCACCTGCTCATCCACCAATGTGATTTATGCCATCCTGTGCCAGAAATGCCACTCTGCCTTATATATTGGACAAATAGATCTGGACAGAAGAGTAAATGGGCACAAATCTAACATCAGAAATCACAACACTGTAAAACCAGTGGGTCAACATTTCAATCTTCCTGATCACGCCATTGATGATTTACCAGTTGTGATGCTCAGGCAGATGAATACCAGATCAAGGCTTCAAAGAGAAGCTGCTGAGATTGAATTTATTTGCAAATTTGATTGCATTGCTTTAGGGCTTAATAGAGACTTTGGATTCTTCTCTCATTACAACAGGTGATTTGACCTCATCTTCCTCTACAACCTGTTCCCCAGTGTTTGAATCTTTACAACTGCTTTGATTTTCTGTTACAGTCTGACTGATCCCATGACTTACACTTCCCTGCATTTATTTCCTTCCACTATGTAAATTCCTCCATCTTCAAAGCGTCTGAAGTGGGGTTTTCTCCCATGAAAGCTCATACAATAAATACATTTATTTGTTAGTCTGAACTAGACTAATATGGCTGCCATTTTGGCTCTTATAAATAAATTTAAGTGCCACAGGACTCCTTCTTTTTCCTGAACTAGACTCACATGGCTGCTCCTTTGAATCTTTCACCTCAGCATTCAGGCTATGTCCACACCACAATTAAAAACCCACGGTTGGCCTGTGCCACCTGACTGAGGCAAAGGGGCTGTTTGATTGCAATGTAGATGCTTGAGCTGCAGCCCCAGCCAGACTCTGGGACCCTCAAAGGGTCCAAGGACTCAGTCTACAGCCTGAGCTGAAGTATGTACACTGAAGTTTAACAGCCTCTCAGCAGAAGCCCTGAAAGTCCAAGTCAATTGGCACGTGCCAGCCATGGGTGTCTAACTACAGAGTAAATATCCCCTCGGAGGTCTCAGGGTAGCTTTCTCTCTAGCCTGGACACTGGGTTTTCCAGTACAGTAACATTTGGAAGAGTATTTAATTTTAGAGGATTGAAAGGCACAGGAAGGAGGAACGGGATAAATATTTTAGGTGGTGAAATTTTTCTCCCCATTCTCCATCCACTTCTCTTCTGTTTCTTTCCATTCATTCTTTAAGAGAAGCAGTTTTGGACCATTCCAGCCTGGCACTGTCTTTCTGCTTTCCTGCAAACAAAGCATAAAAGAAAGGGGCTCAGAAAGTGTGAAGGGGTGACAAATCTCGGTGAGGACTTGTTAAATGTTGGGCACCCCCGCACGGGGCACTGCATGTGGTCTGAGTTTCAGATGCAGCATAGATTGAAAAGGGCAGTGAAAATAGCTAGATCAAGGAAAAGGTCTCAGTGGATTTATAGATGGGAACAAATGGCAGAAAATGATTCCACAACTAGAAAACGTGACTCATTAGAGGAGACTTGAGTCAGGTATTTTGGATTATGACAGGTCAGATGAAATTGATCAGTGCCTGTATATACACGTGCCCAAAATGTAACTGCAAGGGATGGTGATGTAAGAGGAGATGTTCAATTTTGAATGCTCAGTGAGAAAGAGATAAACCAGTGGTTCCCAACCCATGGCCTGCAGGCCAAATGTGGCCCATGGGGTCTTTCAAAGTGGCCTGGCACTCCCCTCCACTGGCTGCAAAACCCAGATGGATCATGTTGCCACATGCTGCAAAACCAGTGCAGGCTTCTTGCCGCATCCAAGGGGATGGGAGATAAGAGCTCTCCTCTCCCTGGCTGTAGCAGGGCCCTTGCACAGCAAAGCAGTCTGGCTGGGTCCCTAGGCACTGGGGTCTCTGCTGGAGCCAGAGGAAGGGAAGCACTCATCTTCCTTTCCCCCGGCTACAAAAGGAAGCCGCTACCTAGGGACCCAGGTGCAGCGCAGGAGGCTAGAATATGGTTTCCCTGCTGCAACCAGGGGGACGGTAGATTGGTGAGGAATTCCTGTCTGCTGTGGGGTAGAGGGGCAATTGCTGGCAAAGGCTGGTGGCCCTTCAGGATGTAAAAATGATATCTGGCCCGCAAGCCCAAAAGGTTGGGAACCACTAAGGCAAACTTATATTCAAGAGAGAGTCCTTCATGCAGGTTATATTTGCTCTGTGGAAGTCATAACCTCGGAAAGACAAAGTCAAATACAGTAACTAGCTCTAAAGAGACTGGGAAATATGACAAACTGTAATATTCAGAGATGTAGCTGAAACTCAAATCCAAACCATCAGTGCAATTTGCCCAGGGATGTGGTTGGCTCTCCATTATTTGAAGAGTTTAAATTCAATCTGGATGTCTTTTTAAAAAGATGTTTCTTACCTCAACCAGAAGTCACGGTTCAGAAATTATTGGGTGAGATTCTCTGGCCCATGTTAAGCAGGAGGTCAGATTAGATGACCATAATGGTTCCTTTAGGCCTTCAAGTTTATGAATCTATATAAACTGGTTTCAACTCTGACCCTGGCCAGAGATAGGAATGAATTGGGCTTGGTTTGCAGTTTTGCCCCAACACTACAAGAGAGATGATTTGCTGAGTTTCAACACACACAGTTCAGCAGCTCTCATTGGCTATGTCTACATTACTCAGCATTTCTGAAAAAACCTTTTTTGGAATGAGTATTCCGAAATAATTATCTCAAAAAAACTTTTTTTTTTTTTTTTTTTTCAAAAATTGCTATTCGGGACAACAGTCTGGGGACGGCTCTTTGTCCCGAAATACAGCGGCTTTTTTTATTTTTCCAAAAAGAAAAGTCTACACTGGATTTTCTTTTTCAAAAAAAAAAAAAAAAAGCAAGTCAATGGATGAGGTAGGGAGGATTTTTCGAAAAAAAGCCTTTTCTGTGTCCCACGATGGCTTTTTTTGAAAAAGCTAGGTTGAAAAAGGCTTTTTTTGATATTAAACCAGGTTTAATGAGCCCAAAAAAGCACTCTGGTATTCTGAGATACCGGAGCACTTTTTCAAAAAAGCTAAACCTGCCAGCTTTTTCAAAATAAAAAGCTTTTTCTGAGCTAGCTTTTTCAAGAAAAGCTGTTGCAGGACACGGAAAAGGCTTTTTTCAAAAAAGCCTCCCTATCTCTTCGATTGCCTTGCGTTTTTCCACAAAAGAAAGTCTGGTGTAGACATTCTTTTTCAAAATAAAAAAAGCGGTGGTATTTCAGGACAATGGACTGTTGTCCTGAAATAGCATTTTTGAAAAAAAGTTTTTTCGAGATAATTATTTCAAAATAATTATTCTGAAAATTTTTTTTTCAAAAATGCTGGACAATGTAGGTGTGCCCATTGAGTTTTGCTTTGAGATTTTAACATATTTGAGCAAACAAACTTAGTGTTGCAAGCCCCAGGGAGGAACAGAGTGATGGATGTTGGCTTGATCCCTGCAAAGGAGATCAGAGAAGAGTCCCATAGCTCCTGTAAAGCTGTTTATAGTTAATCTGCTAAAATGAGGGAAAATTAAATCTCATTATTCAGGGCCCTGTGAAATGCTAGGGTCAGGAAGGAATGCCACGCTTCCCCAGATGGGTCTCCTGTGGCTTTTGCCTTCCTCCAAGGCATCAGTCCTGGTCCCTTGCAGAGGCAGGGTACCAAAGGGATGGCTAATCTGCTGTGAGATAGCTAATCCTGTATAGAACATTGCATTTAACCTTACGTGGTCCCGTTTCATTTGCCAGGATCTTGTGACTAACAGAGTCATAGAGTTTAAGGACAGAAGGAACCATCTGGATTATCTTCTCTGACCTTCTGCAAAGCACAAGAGTTAAAATCTCTTCCAGCGATTCCTGCAGTAGAAGGATATATTGCTATCTCAGCACCATTTGCTCTGATTTCAGGGTCAGAAAATGAAGCACGCCAGCCAGGCCTTAGCATTCTTCCTGCCATGGACAGAGCCCAGGTAGTCCCATGCAGCATTGTGTGCAGGAACGTGATCTCCTGGACACTGGTCAGTTGTGACTCCTCTGGCCCGACGTGGCTGTGCTCACAAGTTCTGAGTTTCTCCGGGCGTTGTGGTGGTGGTGGGTACATATGGGATGGGGGGGCCTGCAGGGACTGAATGGGGAATAGGGAAAACTGCGGGCAATGTCCCATTTCTGGTGGCAATGAATGGTTTTGACAGCTGTCTTTCCTTGTAAATTACCTTCTCCTCCCAGGCTTAGGGTTTCTGTTCTCTTTCATCTGCATGATCCACCCTCAGCCATGATCAGCCTCAGTCTTCTCCTCTTCACTCCCCTTTCTCAGAAGTGTTTTGGAAATGGCACTAAAGAGTGTCACAATCTTAAGACTACTGCATCTCCCCTTCACTGCAACCAAACAAAGAGGGCAATCGCAAAGCTGCCAACTAGCGCAATTTTTAGCATGATTTTCGGGATATTTGGTATGTTTCCCAAAGTCCCATCTTGACTCCTTCACAGCCTGATTGACAGACGCCCCAAAGGTGGACTAAGTGGGATCTTTGTGAAGTGGGTTCAGTGGTTTGGGGACACCTGGGCAAAGCAGTGAGTTGGAAAATCAGTTTCTGCCAGGAGGTTAGAAGCATTAAGACCAAGAAGTTTGAAGTTGGGTCGAGGGAGTAGAGGAAATGTGTTTGGGGAGAATCCGTGGGCAGAGGGTGGAGCTGATGTGTTGTGGATGGAAACCAAATGTTGGTGCCTGTGCACCCTTTTTTAGTCTAAATCCATCTGTGGAAGATCTCATCAGACACTTGAATGCAGTGAGATGGAGGCGAGAACAGGAAGATGGACAGACTCCCTCAGAGAGACAAGATACGGTAGAATCTCCTGTTAGAAGAGGTCTTGTTTTTATATTTCTCCTTCCTGTCCCATCCCTGCCCTTCAAGTGGGGCTGTGTATGAGCCTGCCCACCACATGGCATTCACTGGCTTATCTCAGAAGGCATGAACCACTTTGCTACACATGCCCTCTGAGTGAGTACCTTTCCCAGACCTGAAGAAGAGCTCTGTGTAGCTCAAAAGCTTGCCTCTCATCAGCAAAAGACTATAAAAGATATTATTTCACCTACCTTGCCTCAGTGTGGAAGAGACAAGGTAGGATGGTTGGTGGTTGGGGAGTGCCTAGCTTGGTTTTTGTCCTTTTAACAGGAGCTTCTAGCGAGAACTGTTGCAGGATCAGTAGTTGAAGGGGATGAATATGTAAAAATGTAACAGGATGTTTCCTACCTGACGTCTGTGATGACGTTTTTCTGTCCTTCGCGGTTGTGATTGTCCCGTCAGACGCTGCCAAACTCTGCCTGGAAACAGAGCCAGATTGACACCGACAGCTCGATCAGAAACACATGCCACTAGACTCTGAACTGTTGTGCTCACCTGGACATCTTGGTGCAGATGTGATTGTGGAAAAAAGTGTTGCAAGGCTATCCACCCCTGACTCCTCTCTCCCACTGACTGGAGCTAGGACCCAGGTCTGCTTGGGACTGGCAGCACTGTGAGCAGGGCCCTGTGTTGGTGGGTGCCTAATAAATATAGCTAAAATGTAATTCAGATGCTCCTCCCCTCTGGAAACCTCTTCCAGCCCCTGTGGAGTTCAGTGCAGTCCAAAGAGAGTTGCTAATGTATCCTCAAATGCCTGGATTTATCACTTGGGGGCCACCTTCATTTCACAGCCTTCCACCAGTCTAGACTTGGGAGAGGCTGCTGCAGAGCAAAGATCTGCATATTTCTATCCATTGAGATGGTTTGTGCTTGCCAGATGAGGCTGGTTCATCTCGGGGGGGTAAACGGATTCAATTTTCCCATGGCAACCCCTGTCTCAGGGCTAAGGACCTGAAAGCTGCATGAACCCTAAGGAAAGACAGCAGTGGAGGTGTCTTCTTGTGGCCTCTCCTGGAGTTTGATATGTCCCTGAATGCAAAAGCTCTTGCTGGTACAGCAAGCTCCCATTGTCGTACAAGGACAAAACCAGCCGTCAGTGTGTGGGTCAGTCTTGTCTCTGCCTGTGCTGTGGCCGAAGAGCATGTCAAAGGAAAGAGTCCCATTCAATGACATCACATAATGGGAGATGGCAAAAAAGTGACACAATTTTAAGTGCTTGTATACAAATGCTAGCAGTCTAAATATTAAGACGGGTAAATGTGAGTGCCTCAGATTAAATGACCGCACTTCACAGAAACTTGGTTGAATGATAGTCAATGGGACGCGGTTATAGCAGGGTACGAAAGGTATTGGAAGGACAGAATAGGTTGTACTGGTGGGGGAATGGCACTGAATGTGAAAGAAAAATATAGAGTCAAATGAAGTAAAAATCTTAAATCGGAGATGTCAGAAGTGCGGCTTGCAGGCCATTTGTGGTCCATGGTTCGCTCTGCTGTGGCCTGCAGTTGGGGAGTGAACCCACCCGGCTTTGGCTGGGGGCGCAGCTGGCCCCAGAGCCGGCCAGAAGCTGCGCCCCTGGTCAGCCCCAGGGGGTGAGGCGGGTCAGTGGTGGTGTGTGGCTGCTATGCCATGCAGCCAGCCTCCAGCATGGTCCTGTGCGGCAACCTTGGGGGCGAGTAGCGTGGCCTAGTGGGGGGGGCGTGGGTGAGAGGTGGTGGGCTTGGGGGCTGGAGTAGAAGGCGGGGGTCTTGGGGAAATGGGGGTGAGTGGCCTACCAGCCTGAGTTGCTGACAAAACTGGCCCCCAAGCCTAAATGACTTTGATACCCCTGTCTTAAATGAACTAAATTGTATTACAGAATCTCTATGGATAATAGTTCCACGCTTGAATAATGAGAATGTAGCAGTAGGGGTAGATGGCCAACAACCTGACCGGGAAGGTGGTAGTGACTGCGAGATGCTGAGGACATTAAGGCGTCTATAAAAACAAACTCAGTAATCATGGGGGATTTCAGCTACCCCCTACCGACAGGATACATGTCAACTCAGGACAAGATGCGGGTACAACCTTAAACGATGGCTTCTTGTGGTGGCTAGTCCTGGAACCCATAAGAGGAGAGGTAATTCTTGGTTTAGTCCTAAGTGGAGAACAGGATCTGCTCCAAGAGGTGAATATAGCTGGACCACTTGGCAATATTGATCATAACATCACAAAACATAACATCCCTGGGGAGGGAAAACCCTAAAACAGCCGATCACAGTAGCTTTTAACTTCAGAAAGGAGAACTACACAAAAATGATGCATGGAGACTTTTTAAAGACACCATAATAGAGAGATTCAATTTAAACATATCCCCGCAAATTAAAAAGCAGAAAGGTGCCACCGTGGCTAGCCAGTGAAGTAAGAGAAGCAGTTAGAGGCAACAAGGCACCCTTTAAAAAATGGAAGGTAAATCCTACTGAGGCATATGTGAAGGACTATAAACTCTGGGAAGCGAAGTGTAAAAATATAATTAGGAAGGTCAAAAAGAATTTGAAGACCAGCCAGCCACAGACTGAAAATGTAACAGCAACCTTTTTTGTTAAAGCACATCGGAGGCAGAAAACCCACTAAACAATCAGTGGGGCCACTAGACAAATGCAATGCTAAAGGAGCACTCAAAGAAGATGAGGCTATTGCAGAGAAACTGTATTAATTCTTTGAATTGATCTTTATTACAGCTGAGCATGTGGGAGATTCCCAGACTTGAGCCAGTCTTTTGAGGTAACAAATCTGAGGAACTGTCCCAGATTGAGATGGCATTAGAGGAGGTTTTCGAACAAATTAATAAATTGTACAGTAATAAGTCACCAGGACCAAATGGTATCCACCCAAGAGTTCTGAAGGAACGCAAATGTGAAATCGCAGACCAACTGACTGGTATATAACCTGTCACTTGAATTAGCTTCTCTACCAGATGACCGGAGGAGAGCTAATGTGATGTCAGTTTTTTGAAAAAGGCTTCAAAGTTGACTGTGGTAAGCCTAACTTTAGCACCAGGCAAATTGGTTGAAACTATAGTAAAGAACAGACTCATCAGCTAAATAGATGAATATGATTTGAGGGGGCAGATTCAAAATGATTTTGTAAAGGGAAATCATTCCTCACAGCATGCATGTGGACAAGGGAGATCTCGTGGATATAGCGTACTTAGATTTGCAGAAAGCCTTTGACAAGGTCCCTCACCAAAGGCCTTAAGCAAAGTAAGCTGTCATGGGGTAAGAGGAAGGGCCCCTCTTGGATCAGTAATTGGTTAAAAGACAGAAAACAAAAGGTAGGAATAAATGGTTTGTTTTCAGGATGGAGAGAGGAAAATAGTGGTTCCCCCAGGGGTCTGTACTGGGACAAAAGTTCAACATATTTATAAATGATCTGGGAAAATGGGTAAATAGTGAGATGGCAAAGTCTGCAGGTGATCCAAAATACTTAAGATACTTAATTCCAAAGCAGCCTGCAAAGAGTTAAAAGTGATCTCACAAAAACAGGTGATTGGGCAAACAAAAGGGCAGATTAAAAACGATGTTGATAAATGCAAAGTAATGCACATTGGAAAACATAATCCCAACTATGCATATAAAATGATGGGGTCTAATGAGCTCTTTCCACTCAGGAAAGAAATTTTGGGGTCATTGAGGCTGGTTCTCTGAAATCATCTACTCAGTGTACAAAGGGAGACAATGCTGGGAATCATTAGGAAAGGGATAGACAAGACAGAAAATATTATACTGTTCTGTAAATCCCTGGTACATTCATGTCTTGAATACTGCATGCAGCTCTGGTCATCTCTTTTTGAAAAAGATATATTGGAATTGGAAAAGATATGGAAAAGGGCAACAAAAAAGATCAGGCATATGGAAAAGCTTTCATATGAGGAGAGATTAATCAGATTGTGACTTTTCAGCTTGCAAAAGAGACCATGAAGGGAAGATATGATAAAGAGCTATAAATCATGTCTGGTGTGGAGAATGTAAATGAAGTTTTATTTACTCTTTCTCGTGACACAGGAACTAGGGGTCACCAAATGAAATAAATAGGCAGCCTGTTTAAAACAAACAAAAGGAAATATTTCTTCACACAGTCTGTCTATGGAATTTATTGCCAGAGGATGCCAGGAAGGCTAAAAAGAATTAGATAAGTTCATGTAAGATCAGTCCATCAGTGGGTATTAGCCATAGGCAGCGACTGCTGTTTGCGAGAAGCTGGGAATGGCTGACAGGATGGACCACTTGATAATTATCTACTCTATTCATTCTCTCTGAAGCATCTGGCATCGGCAGAAGACTGGATAGCGGGCTAGATGATCTATTGGTCTGACCACACATGGCCGTTTTTGTGTCGTGCGTTCTGGGCTGCCTGAGGTGTCCCCAGACAAGGTCTGTTGACTTGTTTGAGTGTGAAGGCAGCAGGCACTTTACGATGAAAGGAAGCTGAGTGTAGCCACCCAGATCTTCAGTACAGAGCAATGGCCAATGGCAGTTACCATTCCCAGCGTGCACTGTTTATGGATCATCTGAGCGGACCCTCCATGGTTTTACATAGTCTCCACCCCCCCTTCCTTGCACTCTACGCTCCTCCTGCTTCTTTACCTTCACTCACTTTACTTCCTACGCTTGAAACAGTCTCCCACCCTTTCTGACCTTCAGATCTCTCCTTAAAACCCATTCTTCCCTTCTCCTCATATCCCCTCCCTTGACCTGTTGCCCATTTCTTTTCTCTGTGGCTTATGCTGGAAGATCTTCAGGGTAAGGTCTGTGTCCCATTCAGCGTCTATAAGTTTACAAGACTAGGGATGGTTATTAGTAGTGATTTCATGTTCTAATCAATTCTGAATTAAGAGGCTCTCAGGTCTGTGCCATGTGGCATCCCCTGAGAGTGGTGCGTGGCACACCCCTGTGTCCGAGCTGCTATTCCCTCTTGCCACCTACGTACCTGGCCTGACCGAATGCGGTGCTGGAGTGCAGTGAGCTGCTGGCGGCCCCTCTTTCCGGATCCCCATAATTCTTCACTGTGTTTGATGGTATGAGACTCTCGTGCTCCCTGGACTCTGAGTTTGGGTCCTGCTTGGTCTCTGTGCTTGGCCCCTGGGCGATGCTCATTTTGCTGTTGCTTTCGCCAAGAGGGCTTGTGGCATCACTCGCCTGCTCCTTTTCCTTCTCTTCTGGCTCTACATCCTCCTGACCCTCAGCCTGCCATCCTGGCTTTGGGGAGTTAAGTACAGTAACAAATAAAATCTGGCAAGACTACAGCAGGAAAGTCACAGCAGGAAAACTACAGTCCTAGTTTGGAGGGGGAGGCACTGAAGCAGTGCACCATGTGGTGGGCCAGAGAGAACGAAGGGACTGCAGAGCATAGGGACAAGATATAGTGCGAGAGAGACAGTGGAGAAGCCATATGGGGGTCAGGGGGTAACCATGGGAAAGGCCACAGGAGATGGTGGGATGGATGCAACAGGAAGATCCGTATTTGAGCTTCTTATTTGTATAGCATGAAGGTGAGGGTTGTGCCTGCCATGAACTCACCGCTGCCACCGCTTCCTCCTCGTCACTCCCTAGGATTTGCACACTGAGGTTGTCCCTTGGCACGTGGGAATTGGGGTGTAGGTAGTGGGCTGGGGGGTGGTGCAGAAGGTAGATGAGGGACAGCCAGCGATTAAAGAGGGACTTCTGCTCCTCTGGGGAGGTATAAAGCTGCAGGTAGTAGGAGTTTCCATTGATCAGCTTGAGCTTGATGCGCTGCCTGTCGGGATCGTGAACGGAGATGCGCACAAACTTCAAGGGCAGGAGCCTGCAAGAAAACCCCAGTGTGAGACCAGATGGTGCCTCTTCACTGAACCTTGGCTCCCATTGCTGTGGGGGACTCAGACTGCAGAGGGAAGAGCATGAAGGGTGGAGAGCGCGGGTACCGAGCTGTTGGCTTAGGTGGAGCTCGAGGAGATGGGGTGAGGGGAACCCTGGGATTCTGGTGGCATCTTCCGGTCGCAGACAAGAAAAGAAGAAGGGATCACACCAGGGAATCCATCCTATTTTGGAGCTATGTTCTGTCCTGGGTTATCCAGTACGATGGCAGACAGGGAGTTAATGCAGCCTTTCTGTGCTCATCAGTTGAATAAACGATGAGCACAGAAAAAGAAAAGAGAGAAGAAACAATGTGATCTTGACCTTCCACTTGGACAAGCCCCAGAGCTGGGGGCAGGTTCAGCCGAGGTATCTCATCTGAAGGATGCTCTGTGAATAGCAGAAGACGCCTACAGGCACTCTGCGCCAGGGCTGGCATTACAGGCTACCTCTCCACTACAGCTGGGGGTACGATCTCCAGTTTGTGTAGGCATACACAGGCTAGCTTTGATTGCGGTCGTGCACTGAAAACAACAATGTAGCTGTGTTGGCACAAATTAGCCACCTAGGAATTTAAGATTTTGGATAAGGTGGCATTCGGGTGGCTGACTCATGCTGTCATCTGCTGGTTTTGGTGCACTATCGAAATCAAAGCTAGGTTGTGTGGACACTCTCTAGGTGCAGTGGAGACATATTCAGGTGGGCAAGAGCCCTGTGGTGATATTAACCTACAGACTTTAGCCCAGTCTTCTTTCGCTTTCCTTTACAGCTATGTATGCCCTGCAGCTGGGTGACGTGGTTCCCAGCGCAGGCAGACAAAAGTGGGCTTGCTCCCCTGAGCTACCATACACAACATAGGACCACAAATATTGGAACGTGTGGACTTGCGTGACTCTCTCTGGCTGCTGACTGTGCTGCAACACCTGCGCTCTTATTGTTTTTAGGTTGCTAGCTGGAATTGAGCTAGGGTGATTCTCTACGTGTGTAGATGTGCCCCATGAGAGCGAGCAGAGATTGCCTTTCCCCCCAGCACCCAAAGCCAGCGTGTAATAAGGCAGGACCTCCACAAACTCACCTGGTGAGCACCAGCTGCTCAGTACGGCACCCTGAGGAGACCTGGGCCTGTGGCATGGGCACCGGGCGGGCAATGAGCATGATGTTGGGCAGCGGCAGTTTGTTGTTGGTGGAGATGATGGCGATGGTGGCCTCGTTTAGGTGATTATGAATATCCACGTTCTTGCCCTTCCTAGAGATCTGCACAGAAAAGCTGAGGTAGCATGGCAGTAGCTAAGTGAGGGGATGGGGGAGATGGATGCTGCTGCTTTCTGTACACTATTTTATTGCTATTTCCCCCTCAAATCCCCATCCAGTTTGTTTGCTTCATCCATCTGCTGGACTCCTAGGGTATGTCTACACTGGAGGCTCTGTTAAGTCAAGGTTGAAAACTCCTGTCGACTGCCTGCGACCACACTGGCAGGTGCTAAGTTGATGGAGGAGTGATACGTTGTGGGTAATTGTCCCACACTGCACCGGTGCAACTTCCGGGAACTCTGGGAGGGGACCCAGAGGCCAATTAGGTCGACTTCAGTGCTTTCCCCATCTACAATGGATTAAGTTGATTTAATAAGGTCAATTTAAGCTTTAAGTCAACCTTAAGAGGTGGTGTTATTAAGTTGACTTAAGGAAGCACTTAAGTTGACTTAATAAAAGCCCAATGTGGCCACAGGAGTTTCTAGGTCGACTTAATCTTCCTTAAGTCAACCTAAGGCTGCAGTGTAGACGTACCCCTAGACCAGTGCTCATTTACCTGGATGAAGTTGCTCTCAAACATTGCAACAGACTGAAAGGGAGGATATTCCCCTTCACTCAGGTATCTTTGAAGGTCTTCTCTGTGAGTGATCGAGACCATGGAACAGACCTCGCTCTCTGAATGGCTGACAGTAGAGTTCATCCAAATCGTGGTTCCTGCAAACAAAACCCTGCAGCTTTAAGACTGGAACCAGAAACGCACCTAGGTGACTGAATGAATGAACAGCAGGTGTTCACCTTGTGGCGGGCTCTGTTTCTGGCTGCATACCAACCCCAAACAGACGAGCACTCACGCAGCAAACAGGCATGTGCAAATACTTGTGCAATCAAAGCCTTTCTTACCCTCACATGGCACTCTCTCAAGGGTCTCTTACAGGCATATGAGGGCCACGTTTTACTGGGAACTCATGTAAATGTCCAAAAATGCAAAGTAGAGGTGCATCAGGGCAATTGTATGAAAAGTAAATGGAACCAGTCAGTCACTGGCTTGCTAGAGATGGCCTTGAGCATGCTCCTAGAAATTCAGTGTTTTCCAGAGTCCTGGCCTGGTTGGTGCTGGACTAATAACTGAGGCCCTGTGTAAATCTTAATCTCATGGAGCACATGGAAATCATGAAAATGCTCCCAATACTGTAAATCTTTTTTCAGTATTCTCAATTATCAAAAACATTTTGTATATAAAAAAAATCAGGTTAGCAAACTTTACAGCCAAGCAATTACATGGCCATAGATACCGTTGTATGTGCACAACATAGAGTGGTATGCTGTGAATTGACCTAATTGTAGGTTCAGTGGGAAATACTGAAACAAGAAAATGGAGGTCTTTAAAAAAGGTGTCTGCTGCAGATCTTGTAAAGTACCGTTCATCAATATCCACCAAAAGTTTTACACAGTGATGGAGGAGAGCTCTCTTATGCCTCCTGCAATGCCATTGTAGATCTCCACTCAAACAGGCTCATTGACAGGCAACTGGATTTGGGAATTCACCAAAAGAGAGGTGGAAAGTCAAAGTATGGCATCTGCTTTATTTGTGAAAGGAGAAAAATTCCTGGTTTCAAAATTCTATGGAAAAATTGTAAAGAACATCACTCCTTAAATCTTAACCTTACACAGGGGTTGGTTTGAACAAATATCCTTCTTGGAAAAACTGGACAAGCAGAAGCTATGGAAGTTCTTTAAATGTAATCCTGTGGCACTTAAAGACTAACAGATTTATTTATTGCATGAGCTTTCATTGGAGAAAATCCCACTTCGTCAGATGCTTTGAAGATGGGAGGACTTACAGAAGGGGATGAAAATAAACGCAAGGGAGTGTAAGACATGGGATCAGGTCATACGGTAACAGCAAATCAGAGCAGTTGTTAAGATTCAAAGACTGGGAAACAGCACATAGAGGAGGGTGAAGTCAAATCACCTGTTGTCATTGGAAAAGAAGCCAGAGTCATGATCTTATCCTGCTTTCACGCAATCTAATCAGCAGATCAATTCTTATTCAGCTGTTTCTCTTTGAAGTCTTGATGTCCCATTGACTTCCTTGAGCAGTTGATAACAAACTGTCCATAAAGCCATTAGAAAGCCGGAAGTGCTCAGCAACTGGTTTTTGAGTGTTGTGATTTCTGATGTCAGTTTTGTATCCATTTATTCTGCGTAGGGACTGTCCTGTTTGTCCAATGTATAAAGTGTGGGGGTATTTCTGGGACATGATGGCATAAATCATGCTAGTGGATGAGCAGGTGAATGAGCCCCTGATGGAGTAGCTGGTTTGATTAGGTCCTATGATGGTGTCTTTTGTGCAGATATGTTGGCAACATGGTTTGTTGCATGGGTGTGTACCTGCTAAAGAAAACAATAGAATGCCACATACAACCCCCAAGTCAGACCTCTGCAACACATCATCAAGGACCTACAGCCTATTCTAAAAGATGGTCCTTCATTCTCTCAAGCCTCGGGAGACAGACCTCTCCTTGCTTACAGACAGCTGCCTAACCTTAAACAGATATGCACCACAACTACAGACCTAACAAGAGAACCATTAAAGCAGGCACATATCTCTGCACAAACCACCTTGCCATCTTTGCCCACGTATCTGCACAAAAGATACCATCACTGGACCTCATCAAGCCTGCTGTTACATCAAAGGGTCATTCAACTGCCCATCCACTAGTGTGATTTAAGCCGTCATGTCCCAGAAATGCCCCCACACCTTATACATCGGACAAACAGGACAGTCCCTGCACAAAAGAATAAATGGGCACAAAGCTGACATCAGAAATCACAACACGCAAAAACCAGTTGCTGAGCACTTCCATCTTGCTAATCACTCTATGGACAATTCGTTAATGACTGCAGTCAAGAAAGTCAATGGGACATCAAGACTTCAAAGAGAAACAGCTGAATTAGAATTGATATGCAGATCAGATTGCACGAAAGCGGGATTAAATTGTGACCATGGCTTCTTTTCCAATTACAACAGGTGCCTTGACTTCACCCTCCTCTGTGTGCTGTTTCCCAGTGTTTGAATCTTAACAACGTCGCTGATTTGCTGTTACTGTATGACCTGATCCCGTGTCTTACACTCCCTTGCATTTATCTTCATCCCATTCTGTAAACTGCCCCATCTTCAAAGCATCTGATGAAGTGAGATTTTCTCCCACAAAAGCTCATGCGATAAATAAATCTGTTAGGCTATGTCCACATGTACATCATTATTTTGAAATAAGTTATTTCGAAATGAGCTATTTTGAAATAAGGTCCTTATTTCGAAATAAGTTAATTTGAATTAAGAAAATGTTAATTCGAATTAAGGGAAAAGCTCAAAGCAAAATAACATGTCCAAACACAGGACTTGTTATTTTGCTTTAGGAGAGGGGCACCATGGGAGGTGTGGCAACATGGCCGCCTCCCTGGGCCATGCCCTCACCCAATATAGGCTAAAAGGAAGGCACCCTGGGAAGGAGAAGGGCAAAAGTGTTATTTTGAAATAATGGTTATTTTGAAATAACACGTCCAAATGGCATTATTTTGAAGTGACCATTTTGAAATAACAGCCGTTTCAATTTAAAGAAGGTTTAAGCTATTTTGAAATGGCAGGTCTTATTTCGAAATGACGGAGCCTGTCATTTTGAAATAAGAATACGTCGTGTGTACCTAATCTCTTTTATTTCGAAATAACCAGTGTTATTTTGAAATAAAAGAGACGTGTGGGCATACCCTTAGTCTTTAAGTGCCACAGGACTCCTTGCTTCTTTTGCTGAACTAGATTAACACGGCTGCCCCTTTGGCACTTGTTTAGATGTAATGTAGCAAATCGATTTCTTCATCAGCCTTGCTGAGATGCAGAACCATAATGCTTTGTTTGAGCACCCAGGGTGCGTTCCAATTGGAACGTGCCCCTTGCAATTAGCAGCACTTGTGGCTGGCGCCATGAAACGTGCCTTTTAATAGAGAGCTCTGTTGAGCCACTTTGGTGTGCCCGGGGCAAAGCCCCATTCACCCCGCCATAGTTATGGCTCTGCTGAGACATGAATATGTACTAAAGTTGTCAAGTATCACAAACACAAGATTATGCCAGTGGTAATGCATCTGGTTGCTTGTCCATGATCATTGACAAAGCAAATGACATGATCAGTATTGTGTCACATGTCCTCTGCATAAAGGATTTTGTGATACAGCCTGCATGAGACTGTACAGCACCTGGAGGGCACCAGAGTCACTCCAGTGATCCTTTCTGATACCTGGATGTACCACCTTTAAGGCAGGTTTTCTGTAATAAGGAATAGGAGACTCTGGTCTAAGGCTTGACGATGGAAATTTAAAACTGGAGTCAGTCAGGTGGAGAAACATAAGTAAGTTCTTCCAGGAGGCAGGAGCTTTACAGGAGAGTGAAGAGAGTAGATAATTAAAAAGGTCTGGCTTCTGCTGGGTAAACAGAGGGAATTAGGACAAGAGCAAGCATCCCTCTGTGGGTATGTCTATATTGTACACTAAGCCCAGGCCCTGAATCAGGTTTAAGCCCAGATCTTCCTTCTGTCCACATACAACTTGGGTCAGAAAGTGATTCCCAAGTGCCAGGACCCCACTAAAGGAATGGGTCAGAACCTGAACCCCATTCTGACTTGGGTCTAAGCTCTTTCATTTTGTAGTGTGGACACAAGCCACAAACCCAAGTCAGAAGGTCTGCACAGTATGGAGCTCAAGCATGGGCTCAGAAATACTGAAACTGTGAGCCAGGGTCCTGGAGACCTAGGTTAGCAGTACAGTGTAGACATGCTGTGGGGGACATAGGAGAGTTCATGGCGACTTTCAGCTCTTTGTTCTGAACTATCAAGCAGCATATGGGACAATTTGATCTGGGAGAACTCGGATGCCTTTTTTTTACTGTGGGTGAGATTGCTGCGTTACATCAAACATGGAATATAGTGTAATAATACAGTTGGATGGCTGGAGAAGATAAGTGGAGCTGTGTCGTTTGAGACTTACAGGCGCACCACTTACCTGGAGTCTATAGATACAAGCCGATTCTCAGAGATCGTCTATAGGAATCCCTTCTTTATGATTCCCTCCTTGTTGGACAATTAGCAAGACAATCTCACTGCACTCTTTCCCAAGCAACAGCACCCTGTTCTACTTTTGGTAAGCTAATGTTTGGAGGGTGTCCTCAGAAACACACCTGAAGCCAGCTAGAAAACAGGCTTCATGCCAGCTCCCTGTAACCATGTAGACAGGATGCCTATATTATGATGTCATCAGAGGCTATCGAGTTTATCCCAGTGGCTGAATAAAGCCGGTCCAGAGTATCCGCTTTCCATTTTAACCCCTTCTTGTCCTCTTCTGCAAGCTCAGGATCCTGAAATAAGAATGATAGAAAGCTGAAGGCAATGCAGTTTTGTAAAAATCTTGCATGGATTTGTGATGAGGCTGCATGGGAGGCAGTTAATTGACTAGAGGCTGGAAGGAATAGCCAATCAAAGATCAACAGGCCCCTATAAAAAGGGCTGCAAGTTTGGGCAGCGCAGACGTGGCCTGAAGCCTGTGGAGGGGAGACCAGTAGCACCTGGGGAGTCACAGATCCTGAAAGTGGCTAGTGGCAGGCCCCAAGAGTGGCTGAGGAAAGTACTAGGACCCAGGGAAAGTGGGTCAAGGAGATAGCAACAGGAGGAGGAACTAGAGATGCAGTAAAAGGCTGTGTCCACGGGGGTCCTTGGCAGAGGCAGTCTGGCCACGGGGCAGGTGGGGAGGGGCTGGGGCACTGAAGTGATGGGCTGCTTCTCCCCCGCCTTCTGGCTCCACTTCTTTCCCAATACCACATGGGCCCAGTGGTGCCTCCTCTCCCCCCCCAAATGGTCAGAGTGATTTTTAGGCTTAGTCCATCACTGGTCCCTGGGCCAGGACCCAGAGTAGTGGATGGACCTGAATCCCTCCCGCATCCCCTGCTCACCCCTGGAAAGTGGCAGTATATAGGCACCACTGAAGAAGTGTTGCGATGAGAAACTGCAGTGGCTACTGGGAAAGTGGTCAGATTACCAAGGAGCTAAAACCTCCCACAAAAGAAGAAACAGATTGACTTAGCTGGAGGGCTGAGGTGCCAAGCCAGCAGTGAGTGGTGTGAACCCATCACAGTATGACAGCAAAGAAAGTCCCAAAGCTACCCAGCTGTTATGTGACTGAAATGGGGGCATTCTACTTTTGATACACACAGAGAAAATGAAAACAGTTACGCTTTTTTTTGGAGGGGAAGGAGATTTCATGTTTTTACCCTTTAAAAAATAAACTATTTAGTTTAAGAAGGTTACAAATCCTAGCTATGCAAATGTCAGAAACAGAGTTTTCAATTACAAAAATGACCTTTTGTTTAAAGAGAGCTGATATAGGAATGTAGTCTGTGGACCTTTCTATTTAACAGAGTGCAGCCATGTTACAGAGTGAGCATCATTGCAGCATCTATGTTTCTAGTGATTTTATTGAATGGCGTGAAATCTCTAGATAAACATTTGATAGATGTATTGAGTTGGCTAAATGTGCAATACTAATTGGACAGGTGTGCTGATTTTTAGCAGGTCATGCTGAATAAAAGGTAATCAAATATCTTACTATCTATCTGTCCTCTCTCTATTTTGTTGAGTACATAAGAGGTGTGTGGATTCTTTCATAATCACAACCTCCTCTTTATGTATATATTTTTAACCTTTCCTCGGTGGCTTCACTATCTTTTGTTTTTCCAGTAAGAGGCTACCAACAGCTGATGAGAAATTCATTCTTTGTTTACTTTTGTTGGCCCCTTTCTTCTAGAAAGCCCCAGAAGAATTATGAAAGGATCAGTTGGGTCTTTCATGTTGTCTTGACACACCTAAGTGAATATATTTTTATAGAATTACCAGTACTAAGTAACATATTGTATAATGACTCTATATAGTTATAACATCTCCTTTCCCTCAATTATTTATCAACACCTTTTACATGCTATCTGTATTTTAACCATTCATATTAACTTCTTTGTGAGTAGAGGAGAAACTGAATGTTTCTTGGTGGGAAAAATGTCTCAGGAGAATAGAAAGAAAGGAAAGCAAAAGGAGGAGGAAAGGGGTGTAATTTGGTTATTTTCCTCTGTGTATCTTGTTCTTGACTATGCTATCAAAATAGGATTACCACGCCTGTATCAAAGCATCTCTAGGATTTCAGTATTTCTATTGTATTGCTTTCCTGGGCAAAGTACGTTATTACTTCTAATCATTATGTTGTGAATTTGTTCGGCACTTTTCTCACAAAATTTGTTAGTTCTTCCATTAGAAGAGCTTCTGTTGGTGTTATGGATGATTGAGGAGCAATAGCAGGCTCTTATGTTATTGAAGGGCACTGATATGTATGTTGTGTTAAGGTGAGTTGGGTATCTTGGCGTAATAAATCTATCTCTGCATTTCCTAAGTGTCTGACGCTAGAGAGTGATTTTTTTTTTTAAACTCCTACATTCAAGGAAAGTAATACACACTCCAAACACTGATGTGTGCCTGTAGTCTTAACTTCATTGTAACAGAGTTTGTCTAAGACATCCTCAGATGTAGAGTTTTAAGGGGAATTATAATCCAATAAGGAGGACAACATATTCACAGCTGTATCAGAAGTCTTTATAGAAGAGAACTGAGAGAGAAGGAGAAGACAGACAGGTTTTCCTAGCACCTAAACGACTCTCCCATTTATCACTATGACAACCCCAATGATCCTAGATAGTCCAAAACACCACATATTCCTCCCCCTCTAATGAACACCCCCCCCCACCGAATAAAACCCTCCCCCCCCCCAGAAAGAATAAGAACTAAACTAGGAGATGAGGGTAGACTGCCCCACCTCCGGCGAACCCCCGGGGAATTATTCTGCCCCGTGATGAGGGGGTCACCACTAGCTAAAGATCCAGCCGATTAGGAGGCCTTCTGTCACGAGGTGGATTACGGCGAACTTCTGGTATGCCCACCCCACAAGGTGGTATTGGTGGTGGTGGGATCACAGGTACTGAGGAAGTCGCCGGAACCAGAGAGGATGTTGTGTCCGGTTGGTTCAGGGAGGCTGAAGGCGTTGAAGGGGTGGCTGGAGCAGGAGAGACAGAAACAGTCGTTTCATGCTCTGATGTTGTATCATCAGAAAGGGTGAAGTCAGATATGTCTGCTGGAGATGCATCTTCTGGGTGGATATGATAGAGAAGCAGCTGATCTACATGCCGTCGCCAAACTAGGCCACTCGCTGTCTGGACAGAGTAGGAAACAGGTCCTGTCTGGGCAATGACCGTTGCTGGGACCCATTTAGCTCCTGAAGCGTAGTTTCGAGCAAGAACTGGCTGTCCAATACTGAAGGTCCGGCCCTTTGTTCTTGGTGAACGTCTGCTGACCTGGTCCTGCTGTTGGCGTTGAACCACTTGCCGTGTGTCTCGTGGTTTCAACAAATCAAAGCAAGAGCGCAACTGCCGTCCCATCATAAGAAAAGCTGGAGATGCCTTAGTTGTAGCCTGTGGAGTATTTCTGTAGGACAACAAGAAGTTGTCCAGACGCTTATGAAGAGGAGAACGTCCCTTTGCGGATTTTAGAGCTTGCTTCATAGTCTGTACAAATCTTTCAGCAAGTCCATTGGTGGAAGGATGATACGGTGCTGACCTGATATGATGTATTCCATTGGCCTTCATAAAAGTTTCAAAATCCTGAGAAATGAATTGTGGTCCATTGTCGCTCACCAGCTGTTCTGGAAGACCGTAACGACTAAAAAAGCCACGCAGGGTCTGAATAGTGGCTTCTGTAGTAGTGGACCGCATTACAGAGACTTCTGGCCATTTGGAATGGGCATCCACAGCAATCAGAAACATACATCCTTCAAACGGGCCAGTAAAATCAACATGGATACGTTGCCATGGCCTTTCGGGCCAATCCCATGGGTGAAGAGGTGCCAACTGCGGTGTGTTCCGGACGCTCTGGCACGAGGTACAAGCTCTAGCCGTTTCTTCAATGGCCCTGTCTAAGCCCGGCCACCAGAAATAGCTCCGTGCAATTTCTTTCATGCGCACTATGCCGCAGTGACTTGAATGGAGCTGTTCCAACAAACGTGGTCTTAATGAAGGTGGGATAATAACACGCATACCCCACAACAAACACCCGGATTGGGTTGATAACTCTGTCCTCCTAGACACATAGGGGCGGAGGTCAGGAGAGACCTGAGAGTCAGGTAAGAATGTTCCATGCATCACGAAATCCATAACTCGTGAGAGTACTGGGTCAACCCGTGTTGCTTTCTTCACTTGAGTAGCCGTGACAGGTGTGTTTTCCACCTGTTCAAAGTAAAAGATTCCTTCCTGGCCCTGATCCTGCGGGTGTGCCGGTAAGGGTAGCCTTGAAAGGCCATCAGCATTGCAATGCAAAGAGGATTGCCTGTACTTGATTTCATATGTGTATCCAGAAAGTATCAATGCCCATCGTTGCATCCGACTAGCAGCCAAATGTGGGATGCCTGTGTGTGGTCCCAAAATTGATGTCAGGGGTCGATGGTCAGTGAGAAGTGTGAACTTCTTTCCCCACAGTTTTGGACTATCTAGGATCATTGGGGTTGTCATAGTGATAAATGGGAGAGTCGTTTGCTATTACGAAATTTTGAAATCGGGCTGTATATGTCTGCCACGAATCTGCCGAACAATCATATGCTTCAAAGGGGGTAGTAAGTAAAGCCATGATGCCCTCTTGTGGTTATTGTTTGTCTCTTCCCTTAACAGCAGGCAGATCAGCTTTCAGAATAGCCAGCCAGCCTTATCTCTTCCTTGTACTTAACAACAGGCAGATCAGCTTTCAGAATAGCCAGCTAGCCCTTAGGCAAACAAATCAGCTTTCACAGCTACCACCCAACCCCCATGCAAGCAGTAAAATAAAGTTTTGCTTCTTACATTGTATTCTGGTTTTCCAAAGTTGCCAGGATTGTTAAGGATAGCTACTCCATCACATATCCCATCCTCTGTCGCCAGATGTAGAGTTTTAAGGGGAATTATAATCCAATAAGGAGGACAACATATTCACAGCTGTATCAGAAGTCTTTATAGAAGAGAACTGAGAGAGAAGGAGAAGACAGACAGGTTTTCCTAGCACCTAAACGACTCTCCCATTTATCACTATGACAACCCCAATGATCCTAGATAGTCCAAAACACCACATCAGAGATTTTTAAAACAGACATAACGTGGTACAGGTGAATGATGGGCGTTTTGGAGTTGGGACTTTGCCCTCCATTCCTCCTGGCTTCTGTGAAGGGTGGCAGCCACACTAAAGCATGCTTGCTACATCCTTAGGAGAGGAGCCCCTTTTCTGCTGACCGTGGGGCGGAGGGGGGTGCCCCAGGAATAGGGCTGCATTCAGACAATTGCATCACCCCTTTGGCTAAACTGATGAGGCTTGCCAGGGTCCCAAAATCTCTGGGAGAGTTAGGAGGGTGTGAGTGCCTCCAAATTCCCATCCCAGCGGCCCAATTCCTATGTGCCCATCATAAGTCCTAAGAACTTAGAGGAAGAGACTTTTGTTGAGGGGGAGCTGGAAAGGTTAGCAAAGCTTGGGTAAAAAAGCTGAGGAGCAGCTCAACAGTGCAGGAGAAGAGGATGGGGAGAGAAACACTAGGATTTCCCTGGCTTCTGTAACTGCTGACCCCCTTGGCTTGCAACAGCAATATCCCGGTGAAGCAAGAAGGTGTGAGCCATGTTTTAGAGGCGGGGCAGCTGAGTCACAGGGGTGGTCATTTTCCCAAAGTCACTTTGGAAATTCTTGACTCCTTAATCACATAACTTGCCTTCTTGTTTTCGAGAAAAAAGGGTGGAAGCATGTGGCATTTCTAGGCAAACGAATGCCCTGCCAAAAGAGCTGATTGCTTTGGGCCATTAGCTTATAAGACGTCCTGTAAGACAAGACCCCTGTTACCATTTGAACAGAATATAATTTTATTAGCTAATTTCTTTTGTACTCTAGGCACTTAACAAAGAAATGAGCTAGGACTTGCAGTGCCTTGACTGTTACAGGTAAATGCGTCAGTTCTCCCTCAGTCCAGAATAGCTCATGTGCAGGGCTGGGTGTTAGGAACTGTTTTACTGAGAGAGCTAAGGTTAGCTGGGACAAGGTCATTCCCTACCTTTATGGAAAAGAACCACGGCATCCGTAACTTCTCCCTGAACAGAGGCCAGTTAGGGCCTGGGGGAACTTGCTTTAACATCTCGAGTTCCTCAGTCACAGCTGTAAAAATCCAATTCCCCCGCATGGATCTTTGTGTCGTATATATTGATGTGTCTGTCTCCTGAAAGACTAAATGGGTAAGCAGAGGGGTTGGTCTAATGCAGACCAAGTCTCAACTTGTCTTATCCAATAATGAGAGAGCTGGAAAGTTCCCGTGGGTTATCCAACACCGTTGTGTAGTATTCACTAAACGCAGCTTGTGGGGAGGTTTGTTCCTTTCCTCCCTGCATATTATCAGCCTGTATAGCTTGGATGGGAGGCCTTGGCTACAATACAAATATTGATGCAAGTTATGTTGTGTGAGACAGCAGGGCCAGACGGCAGCCAGAAGGTCTTAGAAAGGAGATATAGAAGCCCCAAAATGATCTGGACCTTCTTCCCTGCAGATCAAGCAGGGTTACTTCAGGTTAATTAAAATAAACAAGGAGTCCTATGGCACTTTTAAAGACTAACAAATTTATTTATCGCATGAGCTTTCATGGGAGAGAATCCCACTTAGTCAGAAAGCACCTGAGACCAACTAAGGCCCAGCTAAAGCCTTGATAAAAACCCTCACTTCAGCCAGAGGGGGTGGAGATTGAGGAGAGCTGGGCGGGTGTTGTGGTCAGGCAGAGGAATCAGACCAGAACTGAGAGGGGGAAATAGCCTCAGGTGAGAGAAGCACAGTCCCTAGCAGTGCCAGCCTTGCATAGCTGCCATTCATAGGGCCTTTGGGCTGGGGCCCAGAGTAGAGGGCAGGCCCAGGTCCCCCCATGCCCTACCCCGACTCTGATATGAGTGCAAAGTGCAAGACCCACCCTAGCAAAGTGGGCAACGTGTCACAGTTGGCGTTCAGCTGCAGACGTTAATGCATGTGCATAAGAAATACTTACCAGGCTGTTTGCATTGTCACTGGACATACTCAGGAGGAGAGCTTGCCTCCTGATGCAAAGTGTAGTGTACCATGGGGAGTGCGCCACATGCTGCCACTCGGGGCCTTTCCTTCTTGGCTTCTTTCACAATATTCTGTGGTGGGCCAATAACTCACCTAGGGATCTCTGCAAGGTAGGGGTCAAGTTCCAAACATGCAATGTGCTCCATCCCATTAGGCCATCTCTATCCCATAATTTTTGCTTCACCCCACAAATGGCATAAACCTGCATGCCCCATTCAATGCTGAGAGAAGCATGGAGCCCACTCTGCTCTGTACAGTTGTGCACATTGCAAATAAATGCCACGTGATTCTCCAGTATTTTCAGAGTTGCAGGAGGGACTGCAAAGGGGGTGGATGTGATAATTTCTTTGATGACAGTGTCGGGATATGGTGGTGATTTTTATCTGTAGTCTTATGGATCCATTTATTGTTTCTTATCTTCTGTCAATCTTCATATAGTCTAATTAATTACTTCCCATTTGTAATAGTACCCCAATATTTGTATCTTATCCCTGCCAATCTTTGTTTCATTTTGATTGCTTCACATTGGTGGTCTTATCTTGGCATTTGCAGCTTTGTCACTTTGGTCCTGTCAATCTCCATTTGGTTTTATTCCATATTGTAAATGTAGAAACTCCATTTTGTAACCAATGTACCCCATCTTGTGTAAGACTGAATAGGCTATAAGGTGTGGATGTGTGTGTGACCTAGCCCCAAGCTGCCAGCTTGTTCTGATCAACTAGGTGTGTTAGAGCACAAAGCTCTGGTAGTCCCCGAGTCGGTCCAAGTGGTCCCAAGACACACAAAGACAGAGGAGGTCACAAATGCATATATGCTTTATTACCTTACAGAGATCTCGTGGAGCTAGCTCTCAGAGGAGTACAATACCGTGGGTTTTATAGTACAGTCTACAGAAAAGGGGTAAGGCAGACACAGAGCCAATCATAATTCAGGGTCGGGGGCTATATACCTTATATGGCTGGTCACCTCACCTGGGTCAGGGAAGGGTCATTTCCTAATATGGTGCATCTGGGCCCATGTGACTGACCTGGAGATGGTGAGGACAGGTGAGATGTGACTACCCTGGGTCCCTGAAATGGTGTCTCAGGACCCAAAATGGAGTCTGCTGACTCATGCCCCTTCAGGTGTGAACCAGGCTCAAGCTGTCAGCTCGTCCAGGTGAAGTGAGAAGCCCACCTTAACTGCTGAAGAATGTAAATACACCCCTAAAAAGAAAGGAATGAAGGATCCACCCCAGAAGCAGCCACCCAAGAAAACAAGCTGAGGGTCACATCCACAACTGCCTGGTGACTCATGGTCCCAGAGCACCTGGAGTGGCGTGGCAAAGCTATAAAGACTGGGTGAGATCCCGAAGCAAAAGGGGGGGAACTGTTCTGCATACCACCTGGAAGAAAGGAGCCTTAGTGCGCGCCTGATGAAGACCCTGCTTCTCCTCATGTCCAGCTTCCCCAGCCAGGCAGCTGCCATGAACCCCAGCAACAGACACTAACACAGACTCCAGCAGCAGCAGCATCAGGACTGGTAATGACACAGACTGCAGAACATTGTATGGTATGCTTGGGCACCTGGATGAGTGTGTGTGTGTGTGTGGGCATACGGATAAGTTAGTTATCAACTTTCTCTTTATTTGTAATAAACACGGCATATTGCCTTCTCCCCCTAAAAAGATCTCAGATATTCATTTGGCATAACAGCAGTTGGCTGCGGGACACAGTGAAAAACAATTAGAAGCATTGATAGAACAGTTGCAGATGTGAAGTGCTTCTTTTGGGGTTGAGAAATGAGTGCTGACAGGTGGGATCGCATGGAGATGACGAGCAGTGTCTGCAGAAAGTTTGGATGTAAAAGGCCACATCCCTGGGTATGTGTGCAGAGCATGCTCTAGTCTGTCAGTGCAGGGCTGCCAGAATGAGAGCCGCACAGACAGTGGAAAAGCAGTGGGCAATTGTACTGTGGAAACTGGCAATGTGGGCTTGCTACTAGACAGTGGAAAATCATTTTGAAGCAGGGAAATCCACAATGGGGGCCATTGTCAAGCAAATGTGTAGCAGGGATGTTGCTGGATAGCAAAAAGACCCGTGGCACAGGCCCACAGGCTCCACCTGTGCTAGACCCTGCCCCTGTCATCGGTCTACCCCCAATAGGCCAAACCCACAACAGATGACCTGCCCCCCCCCATTACCCAACAGGCCCTATCCCTATCCTGGGCCCCACTTGAAACTGGAATTCACGTGAAATATTTTGAAGTGGGGAAGTTCCACATGAAACAGAAATTTTGGAAACATGGAGATGTGATGTTTCTGAAAGGAGATATGCTCCCTGGGGTCATGCCAGCTGATGACTAAAATTGAAGCTGTCAGCTTCTAGCCAGCAGCTGTCTAGGCACCAATGCAGTCTGACCATGTCGATGTCCATGGATTATCCTGGTCCAGAGTGTTTAGCCTCTGTACCACTCTCCCACCACATAGAGGCCCCATGCCATGCTGTGATACAACTCCTCCTTCATACCCCTCTGCTCATTTTAGTTTTAGTGCAATCATTCACCTCCAGTGTTCCCTACAAATGAATCAAGATGCTGGTGATATCCTCTTAAAAGCTCACTGACCACGTGAGGAGGACATATAAAAATTCTCCTCCTCTGACAAGGGATATCTTTCCCTATCTCCTATAGGTTTCTGTTGCTAAACATCAGGAGTCATGGAGATCAGAAAATAGGATTGGGAGGGAGGGTGGTGGATGAGACCATCCCTGGGACTTCCAGTCAACTTGTTTAGGGTCTCCAGGTACTGGAGAAGTGGATGGTGTCTAGGAGCCCAGATGAGAGATGACACCCTGCTGACCCACGCTGAAGACACCTACCACTGCAGTTCTCAAGCTTTTAAAATAGAGCCCACGCCTCTCCTGAACTTTGCTGTAATGCTTGCCCTCCACTTTGAGTGGCAGCATGAGATTGTGGAGCAGGGGAGTGGAAGGATGGTAGCACAGCAGCTGCAATTTGCCATGCTGGGCTGCTTATAACACGGGGCAGGAAATTTAAAAAGTCTCTGACCCTCTCCCAGCTTCTAGGTGTATGCAACCCAGGTAGGGGAAGTTGGGGAGCTCATGAGGCAAGCAGGCAGGCTGGCTGGAGCTGCCAGTGCAGTGCTGTGAACAGGGTCATACCAAACTGGCTGACCCAGCCAGACAGCCAGGCTGCCTGCCTTCTGCCTCCCCAGCAAATAGCCAAAGAGAGGACAACAAAGTGAACCGAGAAGAAAGCAGAGAAGCCTCCTGCAGTATTTCTCCTACCCTGCCCTTAGCCCCTGCCAGACTCCCAATCCCCCTTCTGAGGAAACAAAGCAGAGAGGATTTAGCAGCAAAAACTAAGTAAGACCACTCTTACAGGAAAGAGTGAGTCCAAACCAAAAATACAGCATTACTGGGATCACTCTATCCAATGCAAGACAGACAACATTACAGGAATTCACAATGAAGTACAACAATTGTAAAACAAGAAAGGCACATTCAAAGAGTAACAAGTTTATTTATTGCTCAAGCTTTTGTGGGTGAAATCCCACTTTGTCAGACACTTGAAAATGATTTCCAAATAGGATTTCGCTCGTGTGATAAATAAATGTGTTACTCTTGAAAAGTACCACAGGACTCTTTTCTATTTTTACTGGATTAGACTAACATGGCTCCCCCCCCACCCAGGGAACTTTTCAGTAAAAGGATAGTTAACTTTGTGGCATGCTGCCTGATGTGTACTTATGTTGTGCAGTCATAGGAGGGCAAAACTAAAGAGCAGAATAAATAGTGATATTAAGTAGCGACATTATTGGTAGGGCAAGCCTCACTCATGATCTCCCAGCAGAACTCTCAAATCTCAGGAATTTTGTCCCCAGGCCCAGTCTGCTAATATTTGCTCAGTCTTCTGTAGCCACAGTCAGTTGTGGCTTTTGGGGTAGGCGAAGCAGGTGGCTGCCTAAGGCCACAAACAATAAGGGGCCCCATCTTCAATCTGGTAGACAGAAATGGAAACATAGAAAAATATAGAAATTTTTCCCATATAGCAGAGCTAGTAGGGCTGGAAGCCTAAGCACTTTTCACTCTTGGCTCATCAAGGCAAGCTATCATTAGGATCTGTGCTTCATCCGAAATGCAGATTTCACCGTTCTCTGCCCATCACCTTCACATTGACCTGCTAAAAAAGCAGGAGCAAGCAATAGACAGCACAATGACAGGAACTTTTACAGTGGCCTCAGCTTTTAATTCCTCAGTATGGCCATTTATTTTGTCATTTTTTTAATTTTGTGAAATACTGCCCTTTTCTTTTCTTTTTTACCTGTACTTTTGCATTTTCCTTTGACTTTGTGGCAATTTTTACTTTGACTTTTTTTTAGCTCAGGTTACCAGGTAGGTCCATATAGGCTGCTACCTCTAAATACAGTGCTTTCCTTTGGCAATCATTACATCTGTGTGTGATGTCTGTGCAGTATGTCTTTCTTTTGATAAGTAATTTTTTAGCTTCCTTTGTACTTAATTATTTAATATTTTGAGGGGGCCAGAGTCTTATAAACTTGAGTACTTCAGAGAATTTCATTGAAATTTGGTGTTTTTCATTTATAGGTACACACTAGAAACCTCCTTTTCACTTTTTTTTATTTATTATAATTATTTGTATTAAATATCTCTAGTGAACATAAACCCAAGCCTATATGAAAAATTTGTAAGATTTGACTGCCAAAATTTTAAATGTGGTATTTTAGTTATTTTTGAGCCATCATTAACGTTACCATTTCTTATTTATTAATTAATGCTCACACTTTTTAAAAAAAATTAAAATGTTCACTTCAACTTTGTAGGTCAGCATTAGCTGCTTCATGTTAAGTGAATGATGATCAACTTGTAAGCTTCACGATGGGAAGATCTTTAAAAATACCATAGCCAAGAATAATTTTTGAGTTCCAGAGGGGTAATCATATTAGTTTGGTCCAGCAAAACAAACAACAAATCCTGGTGGGTGATATGGGGCAATTAAGGGGGCAGCGGGGACTGGAACCACAGGGAAGGCAGCAGTGGGGGCCAATAGTGGGCCCCACAATGGGTCTTGGACTAGGGTTCCCAATTGCCTAAAGCCACCTGTGGCTACAATGTAGGGGTGGCTCCTTTAATCAGAGATGTCTCCATCATTCAGCTAGTTAGATGGTAGTTGTGGTCAATCAGTCAAGACAGTCTGACAATTGAGACTGGCCCATTCACACGTTTAAATGAACCTACACAGCATATGCCTAAACCAGGTTTCACAAAGTATGCAAAATGGAGTGCAGGAATTCCAAACTAGCAATATGGAGTCTTGTTTCAGGGTCACAGGATTATTTCACTTATGACACTAAAGGACATATATCTGACATTAATTAACATGTACTTTAAAGGTAAACACAATTAATTATCTCTGACCCTCCCTATTATCTGTCCCTGCCCCACACCTCCAGTCACTTTCTGCTTAATGTAGAACAATCTCTCACACAAGAGAACAATTTCAAGACCTGGATAAATACTAGGCACAGCCTATGGTGGTGTTCAGCAGAGTTCACCTTTACAAATAATAGCGCTGTTGATGAGGTTACCCTCCCAGACCACCTGCTGCCCCAGCCTCACAACTGAGGCAACAAGGCAAGGGGCAGGAGACCCCACGGTTGTGCCAGGCCAGCCCCACCGCCATGGGAGACCCTGTGGTCAGACCAGGCAGCTCCACCACCCGGGCATGTGGTGAGGGCAGGGGACCACAGGCCAGGCCAGCCCTGATCCATGGGCATGGGCATGGGCATGGGCTGAGGGCAGGAGACTCTGGGTTGGCACCCGAGCCTCACCCCCTGAGCTGTGGGGGGCTGTCTGGCCAGGGCTGCATCACAGCACCCTGGCCACCAACCTCATCCCCAGGGACCCAAGGCTGAGGGATGGTCCCCGACTCACCAGCCCTATGCTGGCCTGACCCTGGCCTGGACAGAGGCTGAGGAACATCCCTTGGCCCACCCGGTGCTCAGGTGAGGAGCGCCATTCCCAGGCCAACCCCCCCAAGGCCCATAGGCTAAGGGGGGGGTCCCCTCCAGAAGGCACTGGGGAGACACTCATGGACCCAGCTGGGACCTAGAGGCCATGGGGGGAATGCCCCCAGCCCAGGGGTACCCCTGCCAATCCCAGCTGGGCCCCAGAGGTCTATGGGCACCCCCAGTCCTACCCAGGGCCCAGAAGCCTAGGGGTAGCCCCCTGAGTCCCACCTGGGCCCCAGAGGCCTGGGGACACCCCCACCAGTCCCACATGGGCCCCAGAGATTTTGGGGCACCCCCACCCATCCCACCTGGGGCCTGGATGCTTATTGGCACCCCCACAGCCCCACCCGGGGCCCAAAGGCCTGGGAGACTCCCCCGACCCCACCCCACCTGGTACCCAGAGGCCAGGGACTCATTCCCTGCTTCCACCCAGGGGCTGGAGCCCATGCAGGGAAGCCCCCCTTGGCCCCAGGCAGCCCCTCCTCTCCCCCCCCCAACTTCTACCTGCTCCGTCCTGCGGAGAGAAGCCCTTGCCGGAGAAGCTGCTTATTTGAAACTCGCTTCCTTCCTCCATCCACCCCGCCCCTGGCTGGTCACACACCTGGCTGCAGCACCTGGCCAGGGGAGGGGAAGCTGCAGCTCACAGTCACAGAGCTCTGCTGGGGTCCCAGCTCCCAGTGCCAGACCGGGGGGTCCAAAAAAGACTTGGGGCTCCATGGGGGAGATTCGGAGCATGTGCCCAGGAGTGCCCAGTGCCAGCGATGCCACTGATGTGTAGGACTATTGGCTGTGGCCCGGGCCAGAATAACAAAGGGTCTGTCAGTGCTGCAGCCCCAGGCCCTGGGCTAACGGGGGCCCACTGCATACTACCCCACAAAAATAAATCAGGTGTGGGCCTAGAGCACCTCTGGCGGTCAGCTCACGTGCTGCCAACACACATCATGTTGCGTGTGGGGTGGGCTGGTCTGCTGGTCACAAACACCTCCATACCGCTGAAGCTGATGGCCTTTGGGCCTTGGCGCCATGCAGTTTGCCAACCCCTAGCTCCACCAGGCACCAGTGCCGAGTGCCAGCCTGCTGTGCCCCCAAGGCTGGTAAGTCTGTGAGCCTCAGGCCCCACCAGTGCTAGCAATTCCCCAACGCCAAGCGCTGGCCTGCCCTGCATGGCTGGTGGCTCTGCCAGGTTCCAGCACTGGTGTGCCCATGCACCACCTCACCCCACAACTAGTCTGAGCCCTGTCATGGTCCACAGTGGACAGCCTGGGCTCCCAGGAGCCTTACTCTGCCCCTGACTGTAGCCTGCTATGCAAGATTGGACTTGGGAAAGTGCAGATGTTGTTGGTGAATTTGCAGCAGTGCAATTCCTGAACTGTGGTGAGACAATAAATTGCATGCATGTCCCTGTTTTGACATCAGACCATGTTGCTAGAGCAGTGGTTCCTCATCTTTTCAATAACATGGCACACTTCAATGAGACAAACAGGTCCACGGCACGCGCACTTTTTTCAGCTGAATTGTTTGCTCATAAACATCACATTTACTACGGTTACAGTCTTACCAGAGGGGTTTGCAACATAGTGCTTAGATCAAACTAAAAAAAGGGTCCAATTCTTTATGTTGCAAATCCACTGTAAAAAACATACATCATCTAAGTTTTTACCTTTTAGCCACCTGCATTTAGAATGCTCACATTTTTTAACTGAAAGCTTGATACCTCGCTTTAAATTTGATTCATGAATTATAATTTTGGTTGGATAGAATATTGTTTAAGATGAAAAAATGTTTGTTTTACATTGATTTTTTTTCATTATCTTTTTACAAAATTTCAGGGAACACTTGGACAGATCTTATGCCACACCAGCTGAAGACCCCTGTGCTATAGTCTAAATCAATAGAAAGGGCTACTTTTCTGTGATTAGGTGAGCCTTGGTAGATCACTGGAGATACTTCACTAACATCAATGTGGCTGGCAGAGAAGAAAATGACACTTGCATCTTTAAGAACAGGAAATTGTTCAGAAAGCTGCACGTAGCTTCTTTCCTGACCAGTGAATTGTGACTGGTGATAATAATGCTAATAGTGATTGTGGGGACCCAGCCTACCTCTTGCTTTTGTGGCTTATGAAGCCATACACCGGCCATCTTGACAGCATTAAGGAAAGATTCAACTGTCAGTTCACTAGCTGCAGGAAGACAGTTGAATGTGCTTTTGCTAGATTGAGAGGTTGCTGGTGGGGTTTACTCACTGGATTGGATATCCCAATGAAACAAACTAGGAGTCTGGTGGCACTTTTAAAGACTAACCAATTTACCGCATGAGCTGTCATGGGAGAAGTTCCCTTCATCAGAAACTTTGAAGAGCGGATGAAGTGGGATTTTTCTCCCACAAAAGCTCATGCAATAAATAAATTTGTTAGTCTTTAAAAGTGCCACCAGGCTCCTTTTCTGATTTGTCAAACTAGACTAACGTGGCTACCCCTTTGGAACGTATCCCAATGGTTATAGATGCCTGTTTTGTGCTGCATGACGTATGTGAGGCAGAGAAACGTTGCTGTAGCAGTGGAGGTGGAGCAGCTGTCTGAGTTTGTACAGCCAGGGACAAGATCCATTACCAGAGCTCAGTGTGGAGCTATATGGTTACAGGATGCTTTGCAAGAACAATTTAGCAATCAGCCACACTAATGTGTAACCACACTGTTTCTTACCTTAATGGTTTGTGGTCTGTTAGGAACAATATAGTGCTTGATGTGTGTTTATATGTATAACCTCGTGTTTTATAGTGAATCTAGGAATTACTCTTTTTTTGCTATGCATTTATGAGTACGCTGAAACAATGAATTAGGAGGTGCTTGCTGTGCAAATGAAAAAAGGTTGAATGACTGGCACGGCTGGCCCCCATTCCCACCCCATGCCTCCACTGATCACAGCAAGGGTTTGTCCTGGGCTCCACTGGCAGGTCCAAGGTGATCTGTGAGGGGCTGGTGGGATCTCTGCCAAGTAAAACACGTAGTGCATTGTAAAAGCAACAGGTCTGCAAGTCAGCACCAGACTGATGGTTGGTTTTCTGGCTGTGCGAGATGCCTACCACAATTACTTCGCTTTCATGTGCCACAGGTCCTGATCTCGCTCTCATCCCTTTGGCTGCATCCCGTGTCCTGGTCTTTTGGAGATGATGTCCCCCCAGGGAAAGAGCCAGTCATTGTGCAGAGGCATGGCTAGAGCATGTGGCCAGCATGGTCTGTTGGGCAACTGCATGCAACAATGGAAAGCTACTAGATGTGCTTTCCAAACTGGGTTGTCAGGGAAAAGACCTTTCAGAAGTACACAGGGTATATTAAGATGTTGTGCTCTCCTGCCTCCATGACCCTTGGGCAGTGGAGTGGATGACTGTGAACAGAGTGGTCAGTGCTGGGCATTACAGTTGCTGGAGGCATATTAGGGTCAACATGGGTCACGCAAGCATCTACACTCACATAACATTGTTTTCAGTACATCAGTCATGGCTCAGCGCCATTCAGGGAGGTGGTTTAACTGTATTGCTGTAATGGGGCATGTATGTCAGCAGAAGACAAGTTTGAGTGTAGACGCAGGTACAAATTGGCTGACACAAGGCAATTTGTGTTGACTTAGCTTTTAGAGCTCATACGTGACATCAGAAGTGGTATTGACTGAGTGAAGGGAATAGCCCTCACAAAGTCTGGACTGAACCAAGCCCCAGCAGTATCAGGGAGTGCTGTGTTGCTACAAAAAATGTAGGTTTTCATTTTGGATGGGACTTAAAACTGAGGTCTTAACTGCTTGTTGTTGGCCATTAAAGGTCCTGGCGGTGGAGTGGTGCCAATGTGTCATGGATACTCTGATCTTTCTGATTGTCGGTGATTTTGGTACAGGTGTGTTTCTCAGCCAATGGATCTTCTAGGTGCATTGGTGGCCTGGTGTATAGGGTAGGCTCTGGGGAAGAGAGGCTGTATCACACTCACCCTGTAGTGGTGGCTCCTGTCCCATAGGGCTGGGCCCAGCTACTTCCGCCTGGCATTGCCACATGGCACACGTTGTTGCAGCGCTAACCTGGTTTTGCCTGGTCATCCTTCTCATGATGGAGGCTGGTTCAAACCTGAGCAATACAGTGATCTGTTGTACCCAAGCTGCAAAGCCCATTGCGGGAACCTTGGCCCAGCATTATGGGAAAGGAACTTCTGATTTAGGACAGCTTGCTTTCCAGCCACCCTCCCTCCCTGCTTTCCAGTGGTTAAAGTATAATTTGTTGGGCCCTGGAACCCTCCTAATCTCTGGGCCCCCTTCCCATATTGTCTGGGCTCCCTTCATACATGTGCAGGCCCCAGCCCAGGTAGGCATTTGCAACCACTTCTCAGTACCACATGCATCGGTTATTGCTCCATTAAAATACTGTCCCCGATCCTGGCCCCACACTCTGCCTCTGCCACCCCCTCACTCTAATCCTGGCCTCACATGCTGCCCCCTCTGCCCATTTACCCTCATCCTGGTCTTACACTCTGCCCTCTGAACCCCCCTAGATTGTACTTGGTCCTGGCTTGAACTCTGAGGACTGGACTTTGTCACCTCTCATGGTCCCTGGCCAGGCCGATCCTGCCCTGAGCATGCATCTGAGCATGCTTGGGGTGGGAGATTTGAAAACTCTCTCAACCTGGCTGCAGCTCCCGGGCGAGGGGATGGCTGATCATGTATTCTGCATGATCTTCTATTTTTTAGGGCCCAGGAACTCTGGACCCTCAAATTTGTGGGTGTGCCAGTTTACTTTAACCCCTGCCACTTTCTGACCTGTCCAAGATTGGGGTAGAGGTGCTAGGGTGAAGGTGAGGTTGCAGGTGGCCAGTGTTTCCTTAGGATGGCCAGGAGGAGGCAGTGTTGGTGGATGAGGAGGAAGGATTTATGGAATTGTATTGCAAGAGGTATAGTCGAATTTTTAAAGGGACAAATCTGCAGCCCTGCTTTACAACACACACTGCTGTTTCAATGTAAACTGTGGGAAGTATTCCTCGAACAAAACACCTGCCATTTTCCACTCTAGAGGTGGCTGCATTTCACTGTTGTATTTGGACAAGACTGTGGCTCTCATCTCCAAAGGAGATGCAAGGGTTCAAGTTAAAGCTAAGACAACCATGTAGGAACTCTCACTGAGTGCAAACTTTCTTCTGCTCACTCCATGAGTGCCTCCTTACTTTGGGCAAAAGTCCCAGTCCCTCCTCACAATGTCTCTTCCATGAGAAGGATGCAGCCTCTAATGCAGTGGTATTTAGACCTCTGTGGTTCAGGAGACAAATTAGCAATCAACATTACTCAAAAGAGCCACAGTAGTGTGAGCTCATTGTTTCATTTACTATTTTGTATAATATTCTCACCACAAAATGGCTGACCCCAAATATTCTTATTTTGTCACCTACATTTGGCTAATAATGTAGTAAGAGCATCCTGACTGGCTGTTAATTAAATCAGTGTTTTAATAGCAAGTGCTGCAGGAGACGAGCAGTCAGACTATAGCTGTTCTAATATTAAAGGTGATAGTCACGATGACTTAGGTTTCTAATGAATTTAACCATCTATCTGTCTAATCCAAGCTTTCCATTCAAGCAGGAACGTCAGTGGCTTGCAAGGGAGCGGCAGGGGAATATCAGTGCCCTGGGTGTGTGAAAAATTTCCAGTAACTAGTTAAACAAATTATCATGTGTTCAGTGGATGCTCAGAGGCAGGGTGGGAGTCACACACACATTTGGTTCTGCACTTTATTGTTATCCCAAAACTCTGCCTGGAGGCAGCAATTTCTAATAAAAACTGGAGATGAGCCCTGGTGGCATCACCTACTTTTTTAATCACTATAATTTTCTTTTGCTCTGCTTGCCTTTTGCAACAGAGAGATTTCTTGGGAGCCACGTCTAAATCCTTCTGGGCCCAAAAGAATAAGGAGAGGAAATTTGAGTGTTTGAGCACAAAGAGGAGTGGGAGTGGGGATCCATCTGCCCGGGTAGAGGGTCTGGAACCTCCGTGATCTCCAACCTTGACATTCAAGTAGCCACAGTCCACAGTAGAGTTGCTACTGGGAAGCCTCAAATGGCGAGATTGTCCCGCCATCCAAACAGTTTACATGGTGTGAGTTGGTTAAAATGTCTCTCCAGTGAATTTGAAGATGACTAAAGGCGCTGAGCTGATGGTGCTTGGAATATAGAAACCTTGTAGTTAGCCACAGGACAGGTGTACGAGGGCAGTGGGTAAAGCAGATGAAACACACTGGCAAGCGTACATGGAGTCCTTGGCTGATGGGAAACAGTCTGTTGCCACTACCAGCTAATCTTTTAGTTCAAGGAGCAGAAGTCTGTGTTGTAGTGCTGAAGGACTTCCTTCCCTTAGCATGCAAATAGAAGAAAACAGGTTGCCAATGAGGTGAATTTGAAGGGTTCATAACATAGGTATCTGCTCCCTAGTCCAGGGGGAGAAAAGGAATTTAGTTGTCATAGCCAATGGTCTTGGCCTGGTTTCCAGTGGATACAAACTAGTCTGAGATGTGGACATTAGGATCCAGAGTGAAGACAATCACCTCTCCTACCCTGCTGTGATCTCATTATTGGATTAACCCTGTTTAGCTGCTCTAGATGACTTCTACTCCCTCACTCTCATGGTTTGCTGTTCACAAAGATGTTTATTTTTGTGGCTGTCGCCTAAGTAAAAACGCTGTCTTTCTATGAGAGCTGGAGATCAGGTCATTCAGAAGAATATGGGTGAATTTATCAGGAGACTGAGTGCATGACCACTAGTAGATGCACAGGTTTTAAATGTTTGTCAGTGAATATCGATTTCACTGTACTCACACAAACAGACACAAATTTGCATTGATAATTGAAATGTCTAGATACGAAAAATAAGAAAACAACTGTCTTAGAACATACTAGACTTCAATTTAAGACACTAGTTACCTTGTGTGTTTTGATGTGATTTTGTAATTTGCATTTCAATGGTTATAAAGCTTCAGCTATTTGAGCCTCAGTGTCATCTGTCATTAAATAATGATTCTCATTCCTTGATTGTGCCACCCCTATAATTTTGCTCAAATATGAAAATTTAAACTGATAAAAATCTAAACAAATACTGTAGTTCAACATCGGTTGAAATTTAAATATTGAATTGTGCTAAGCTGATCTCTATGTTGGCCCCACTTGCCAAGATGCACATCACCTAGCAACAGTCACCTCCTTCATGGTCCTGAGATGTAAATGTTCAGACAGACGAATGGATGTGGCTGGTGTGGAGCTGGATAAGATCCAGGAGAGATGGATGTGGCAGATATGGTCTTGAGCACAAATGACTTCTTGGAATTACACAGACTTGGCCCTATCTCTTCTTGTGAGTATCAGACTAGTGGGAGGTGATGCATGTTGCCGTCTATCCTCTGAAGCATCCGAGTTTGGCCCACAAATAGATTCCTTCTCTCTCTTCTTACCAGGAGCGAGAACAGAGTGGGAAGGATCTGACACATGGTCCTCATCTCTGTTTCTTTTCACATCCAAGAGAAATCAGCTTTCCTTCATGTAGAGTTCCCAGCTCCCTCAAGTTTGTCATGAATCTCCAATATTGTTCTGTAATGCTCCACCTCCTGGAGTCAGGTGATGTGAGGATCTCCGCCATCATTGTTTTTTTAAAATAAACGTCTAGTCTTTGTGTCTGTGGAGGAAAGTTCCAAAACCTGAACCCAGGTCAGTCTAAAGGCTCTGAGGAAAATAATAACCCCCAAATGCTTTATTTTATTAAAAAATGTATGATTTTAAACCAATGTCATAACTATGTTGAGGTCTAACTGGCAATTTTTGAACTGTTTGGGGTTGGCCATATTGAGGACCCTAACCATAGAGGTTTATGAGTGGGAGGCCCAGGAAGCCAGATCCAGTGACTGTGTTGATCACAATGATACTGTAGAAATAGTAAACTAATTTATTAATCATTTTTTGCTATGTACAAGTTTAATGGAGGAATTTTTGTATGAAACAATTAAAAAGAACTGGTTCTTTTTACAAACAGTAATGGCAGTGATGCAGGTAAAACCCAGGCTCATCATTGATTGGTCATGCGTTCCTCTGTGAATTAGGCATAACAGGGTGGAGCAGGCAGGACTGCTCCCTTTGTCATCCCCGGAGTTACAAAAACACAGCCTCTAATGTGACAGCACTGAGACAGCAGCTAGGACGAGATACATGCCATGGGAAAGAGACATAACAAAACCACAGACATTGCTGTATCACTGAGCAAAGAAGTCAACCCCGAAATGATTATAAAACCTCAAGGAATGCTGACCAGGCAAGCTTGCTTTCCTACTGCTTCCTCTACAGGCCCTGGCAACCCTCGTGTAGCTTACTGGAACTGAATTGTAAGTGGGTCCCTGTGTTCATGGCAGTAAACTGTTCAACTCTTAATTGGGGTGGAAGGAAAAGTACCTAAAACAGGGGACTAGGAGTCAGAACTCCTGGGTTCTGTTCCCAACATTTCTCTGGGCTCACTGGATCACCTGGGTGAAGTCAGGGGACCCCTCTGTGCCTTGGTTTCCCTATCTATAAAATGAGCTGTAGCAAGCCAAAAATGATGTGAAGCTTAATTCAATCGAAATTTGTGAAGCGTTTTGGGGCACTCAGGTGGAAGATGTTAGAGAAGTGCAAGGCATTGAAAAAGTAGTTACATGCGGAACAAGTTTTGATGCCCTTTTCCAAACAGAGTAGCAATTGCAAAACACTCCTCGGTTTTCATTTCTACGCTTATATTCTAACAGCAGTACAGATCTCTTAGCCAGACATTTCCTGGGACATTTCGGCTATGTCCACACCTAGCTGGTTAAATCGGTTTAAGTTAAATCGATATAAGCTAAATCAATATAAAATCATTAAATCAATTTAAGCTAAATCAATTTCACAGGTCCACATCAAAAACCCCCAAATCGAACTAGCATGTCTGGATATAGGACTTGCTAGTTCGATTCTGGGGAGACGCACCCTGGGAGGAGGAAGGAAACTGGTGCTGGAATTGATTTAAACAGTTATTTTGAAATAACATGTCCAAATGGTGTTCTTTCGAAACAACTGTTTCGATTTAAGCAACGTTTCGATTTAAAACCAGGTTTTAAGGAATTGCTCTAACTTCCCCTGAATCAAAATAAAGGAGCTCCTTATTTTGATTCAAGGAAAACGTCGTGCAGACATAAACTGTTTTAGATCAAAATAACCAGTGTTATTTCGATCTAAAAGCTGCGTGTGGACATACCCTTCATGACCAGCTGGCTTATGGACTCAAGATCTCGCCTGCAAATACTGTCAGACAGGGAGAACATACTACTTTACAATGAAGTAGCATTGTTTCTCTAATGAACTCAGTGCACTCTCCAGACTAGTCAGGGGTAAATATTTTTTCCTCCATTTTACAGATGTGGAAGTGGAGGCACAGAGTGAGGATGTGACAGCCCAGGGTCTCACAGAGTATGTCTACATTGGCGCCTTAAGTCGACTTAATCTTTCTTAAGTCAACTTAAGGAAAGCCATGTCCACATTGGGTGTATATTAAGTTGCCTTAAGCACTTGCTTAAGTTGACTTAATAACTGCAGCCTTTAAAGTCAACTTAATGTGTTGTAGATAGGGTTGTCTACACTGTAGGCTTTGTTAAGTCAGCTTGCTAAACGTGTCTTAACAGAGCCCTCCAGTGTGGAAGTAGACTTTGTTAAGTCAACTTTACTGAGCCCTCTAGTGTGAACATAGCCACAGTGTGTCAGTGGTGGAGAAATAGAACCAGCATGTATTAGAGACCCGGGTGCCATAACAGGAATATCACTGTAAACAACTTTACATAGTGCCACCACTTGGAATGGCCTATTGCTATATAAGAAGGTGAGGGTTTTTGTTTTTGTTTTAACAGAAGAATGAAAAAAAAATTTCTGTTGAGATTCCAGACCCCCAGATCTAAGGGATTTTCAGTGAACAATCAGAATTTGCCAAATTCCAAAAGGGTAGCCATGTTAGTCTAGTTCAGCAAAACAAACAAGGAGTCCTGTGGAACTTTTGAAGACTTAGAAATTTATTTATTGCATGAGCTTTCGTGGGGGACAGTTCCACTTCGTCAGTAAGTTCCCCATCTTCTAAGAATCTTACCAAGTGGGATTTTTTTCCCACAAAAGCTCATGCAATAAACAAATCTGTTAGTCAATGAGAATTTAACTCTTGTAAAACTGATTTCCTCCCCTGGAGTACTATCCACTGCGCTTTCCGCCAGTAAGTACACACTCCAATTGCAGATGAATGCACCTTTGTTTGCATCCTGTCTCTGTTATTGTGCTAGGAAGCTGTAACGTTCAGCAGCTTCCATGTTCTGCCACAGAGGTGGCAGCGTTGCAGTGGTGGGTAGTGTGAGCCTCAAACAAGTGAGTATCCAAAATGCTTTGGGATCTAGCAGAATGAGACAGGTGCTTTATAGATGTAGATACTGATTTCATCCAAAGGACTTCTGTAAGGACAAACTGAAGCAATAGTCTCATGAATGAGTCTCTATTTAAGCACAGTGAAGGGATCGCTAAATTTCTTAAATATTTAAAAAATGTCAGTGAAATTGGTGCTGGCTCAACACACCTGGAGACTGTAGTCCTCTTTAGCCACAGAGCAGGTAGGGCACACAGTGGTGACTCCTGCTGCCTTTGAACGCATATTACCCTGGGGTGGAGCTCATTTCCCATGGCCCCATCTGTCTTTGATCTCTGCTGAGGTTTCCAACTAGTGGCTTGGCTGGGGTGTGTAGGGGGAGCAGGGCAGCTCTTGTTTACTTCATGTGAGTTGAGTATTTGAAATCTCTAGTAGTGCACAGTTCCCTCCAGAGATGACCCGTGCCTGCCGGTAGTGGGGACGCGCAGGGATAGAGTGACTTCAGCAGTGTTACTGAGCATGCTCAATACAAGCCAATCAGCAATCCTCCAAGGATGCTCGTTAACCAAACATGTCCTCCCCTCGCGAGTCATCTGTGGGTCTTCTCTTGCGATACCATGGGTCTTTGGCCTCCAGCTCTGAAGAGGCCCCATTTTTACTCAGAAACCCTGTGCTGTGCCAAGCAACTGTGCAGTGAAGATGAATGGGGTGGGATTCTGTTAAGTCTTTCAGTACAGCTTCCCTTTGGTGCTGGGCGTACTCGAGTGATCAAACCAAGTAAGTCCCACGTGGGACTAGTTGTTTTCTTATCGGAGTGAGACTGCCTCCAAATCAGTCATTGGGGACCCACGCATCCTTGGCATAGGCCTGTCTACGCTTAAAAATTAGATGGGTTCAATAGTTATGTTGGCCTAACCTTCAGTGGTGATGCAGCTACACTGAAGAAAGAATTCTTCCGTTGACCCAGCTACTGCTGTCAGGAGGGGATTGCCTCTGTTGATGGGGGAGATCCCCTTCTGTCGATGTCTACACTATGGCGCTAGACTGGAATGGCTGCAGTGCCATGGCTGTGACAGCTGTTGTGTAGTTATACCCTAAGTCTGCTGCTTGGTGGTTCAGGGAAGTAGTCAATCCTCTAAACTCAGGATAATCCTTTTAGACCACACTGATTCTGGTGGCAGAGTTCTCTTTCCTCTCCAGTTTGGAGCCTGGAACAAGCAGGAATGAGGTGAACTCATGTGGAGAGGGTCCAAAGGGGCAGCCATGTTAGTCTAGTTCAGCAAAACAAGCAAGGAGTCCTGTGACACTTTTAAAGACTAACAAATTTATTTACTGCATGAGTTTTCATTGGAGAGTGGGATTTTCTCCCATTAAAGCTCAGGTGATAAATTTATTAGTCTTTAAATGTGCCACAGGACTCCTTGCTCATTTTTTCATTGTGGAGAGGAGAGGTTTTCTCTAGCTTCCTGATGGAACAGAGGGCATCTCCATTATAGCTATACCCAAGTTGGGGACTGTGTTTACAACACAGAGTAAAGTTGTAATAACTATCCCTGTCCCTGGGCTAAGCTTTTGACCAATCCAAGGTGTTAACCTGGTGTGGGGACGCACATAAATAGATCCCATCTACACTCTAGTTTCATCCATGTTGAAACTCGGCTGGTGACAACCGTGTCCTAACTGGTCCCCCACAAGGTTACTGTTGGAGTGTACGTGAAGCATTTTGGAGTGGGATCAGTCTCAGAAGAGAGCTCAAGAAATGAGTGGGTGTTGGGAATCATTCCCCTCTTTGCCCCCAGTGCAGGGCTTGGGCATGGTGGTGGGGTGGTGTCTAGATGAAGCTTTTGTAATCACTGAGGAGTGACGTCTCAGGTCCCTGTCCATGTCTGGGCTGCAGCCAATGAGTCTGTTGAAGCCATAGCTTCATATTTCGAGCTCATGCTTTTACAAGGAGGCCCCTGATTCAGTCCATGGAATGACCGTCAGCACACTTAAACTCCTGCTGGCCACGGCACAGCTGTTTGGTAGCTGGTTAGTCTCCAGGGATGTTAATCCAGCACCTTTCACCTGAAGAAAATGCATTTAAAATAAACAAACTGAGCTCCCCATTTGGAGCAGGGAGGACAGCACTGGTGTTAAGGTTGGAAGAGCTACATTTTAAAAGCAAAAGCCCACGTTGGAGAAGGAGAAAATGACATGGCTGATTTTGACAACTCAGTCATGCTGGCCTGGAAAGTGAATCCCCATGGCATGCTGGTACCAGCTAGGGAGGGATGGCCATGTGGATTTCCTGTGGCCACTATGGAGGGAGACTGCCTTGGGGGGCCAGCACTGCCCCTGAAGGTCACAGTCCACACAGCCCACGTTCATGGCTTTGAGTTGTCCATGCAGCCCCGTGTGACTTTGGGTATGTCCACACTGCCATTAAAAACAGCTGACTCAGGCTTGTGGAGGTCAAGCTAACAGTCTGTTTAATGGCAGTCTACCCCAGCGGTTCTCAACCACTGTGTCAAGACCCATTCCTGTGTCACCACACAGCGGGAGGTGTGTCGCAGAGATCTGGGAAGATGATTGGATTCGGCTTGAGGGGGTGGGCTGATGTGTCTTGTAGGGTTGTGACACGCCGCCGAACGGGTCATGACACACAAAAGTTGAGAACCACTGGTCTAGATGTTCAAGCTCAGGATGGAGCCTAGTGTTTACAGCCCTGTGAAGTGGGAGGGTCTCAGAGCTCAGACTGGAGCAAATAAACAGTCTCTTAGCTTGAGCCAAAGGAGCTCAAGACAGTTGGCAGGGACCAGCCACAAGTGTCTAATTGCAATGTAAACATACACTAAGGGACCAAACCATGGGAATCAGATTTGAACCTGAAAAAAGAAACTTGACTGATTTTCTTTCCCCTCACAAGTAAATTCCCTTGCTAGTAAACAGTGAGATCAGGGCAGGGCAGGGACAATTGTCTTGTATTTGCCTCCTATTGATACATACATACATTGGATGATTTAGAAACAACCGCCAGCTCCCCCAGCCCCTCTTGACTCCGAGCAGCAGGGAATCCAGTTGTGTCTGGCGAACCATTCCTAACATGGACTCTTTGGGATCAGGGAAGGGGTTGACTTCTTTGGCCATGGCAGATCTAACCCGATTCACTGTGTGTCAGTGAGATGGAACAGAGCGTCCAGTTAGACCTCGTTCTGTTCATTCAGGTCATTGGTCACGGTGTCGTACTCGCTGGAACGTGGAGACATGCCCAGGTACTGCTTCAAGAACTCGCTAAACCTCTTCTGGTTGTTCCACTTCCGGGCCGACTTCCGGACCCCGATGAAGCCACCGTACCGCTTCTGCACCCCCTGCGCGGCAGGCTCCAGCACCTGTCTGTAACTGTACTTTCCTTTCAGGAAGTCACCAAGCCTCTTGGATATATCCTTGGGCTGCTCTTGGAAGTCACCCAGTGGAGTTTCGCTCCCTTGGCTGACACCCTCTTCCACCTCCCGCTGGCGGATCAGGCTGCTCACCTTGGAGACTCTCTTCTCACCTTCTACTTTGCTGAGATCCACTACTTTGGTAAGGTCATTGATATGCTTCAGGCTGGCTCCAAACAGGCCACTATCCTCCATCTCCAAGGGCTGGTAGGTGTCTTCCAGGCTGTCAGAACTCAGCTGTATGGATGACTTCCCAGCCACTTTGCCGCAAAGCTCCCAGGTGCCGCTGGAAAAGGCCTTCCCTTCACACTCCATCATGCAGATCTGCAGAGAGGAAAAAATATAAGGAAGTTTTCACTTGTTCTCTTAGCCTTTCCTCCAGCAGGTAGAAGGAAGTAAACTTCTGCAGAGCAGTACAAGTCTCGCACTCTCCTTTAAGTCCTATTTTACTCTCACAACCCAGTAAGTGGGAAAACTCACACGAGCAAAATTGCTCACCAGTGTACACCTGGCTTTCCCAACCTGGCTGATAGTTAATAACCAGAGATCATAGTGTAGAGTGGCAAGGACTGTGCAAATGTCAGTGTCGCCAGGACTTTGTCTAAGCACCTAGAGAACCGACAATCCCAAGAAGTTTGAAATGTCAGCATAGAATAAGGATTAATTGAAGCAAGTAATGATGCTAACTCCCCATCCCATAGGCAGAGCCATATTGGGAACACGTTGTTTTCCACAGCAGAAGGCAATGGTATGACTGCATCCTTCTAACTGGGAGGCCCTTGAAACACATCTTCTCTGAGCTGAACAGCTGGTTACATTTTGGGGTGATGGAAAGGCGATGAGATGTTCCGATTTAGTAGGGACAGCCCCAATATTCTGGGCTTTGTCTTAGATAGGCACCTATTATCCCTTATCCCCTGCCCTGATTTTTCACCCTAGGCCAAAGGGATGTTCAAGTTGGAAGTAGAAATTAATGGAGTCTGGTATTTATCTTTAATGAAATTTTGTTTATTTAAAAGAGGTGAACAAAGTCCTGCTTCCCCAAATGCAGGAGGAACCAAGCTGAAAAGGAGCTTTCAACCCCAGGCTCTTTTGCCAAGAGACTCACAAGTGCACTGTCTAGTTTTTTCCAGGCACGCTTTCTGCTCGCTAGCTACTGCTGGGCATCCTTGCTTTTTTTCTTCTCTCTCTCTTTCTCCATTCTCATGTTCTTTGCATTCTGAGTCCCTCCCCGAAACACCCTACAAACAATTAATGAAACCCCTCTGCCCACTCAATCTCAGAACTCCTGGGTGGCTCTCGTAGTTAAGGGGCCACATCTAAAACGTTTCACAGCTATTATAAGCAAAGGTGAATTCATACATCGATTTCAATGAGGTTTTAATTTCACCCATACAGAGCAAGTGTGTGTTTGCATGTCAGAGAGAGAGCCTTCTACTGGAAGACATTTTGAAATTAATCTTTCATTTCAGCCCAGTTGCAAAATGAATTCTTATCAGCCACACTGCTATAAAAAGTGGCGGAGTCACCCTGCTGAGAGGATTAGATCCCATTCATGTTCATCCTGTCAGGTTACAGCAGCCTGTAAAATGCATGGGACTGTGTAACGCTGAATATCTAATTCTGTCCAACAGCCTCTCTGACCTGCTGAATGACAGGTAATTAGCCCCATGGAAGTGGCTGTAAGATCAGAGGGGAAAGCAGCTGCATTCCTAGTCGGGCTATCTAGCCAGCCATGTAACCCTGTCACTGAAGCATGTTTGGAAATTACAGTTAACACCCTTCAGGTTTTTAATTCCTTTCCTTTCTTTGCTTCGGCTGCTTGACAGCTGCTGTCTGCACAGAGGAGTCACAGACAATATTAAAATCTGATGTGCGACTGATCATGTTGCACACACTGCAAGAGTATCTGGGCACCTATTGCCAGGGCTGTCCCTAGGGGGAAGCGGGGCCCAGGGCGAATCAGTTTGTGGGGGGCCCAACGATTTTTAACTTTGCAGCACAATGTTCCCTCTAAGCCAGTGGTTCCCAACCTGTGGTCCGGGGACCCCCAGAGGTCCGCAGACACTTTGCAGGGGGTCTGCGGAGCCTCTCCCTACCCAGGGCTGGAATCCAGCTACAGCCCTGATGCTCCCTGCCAGGGCTGCCTCTCCCCGTCTGTGGCTGTCTCCCAGCAGGGGATGGAGCCACAGCAGCTCCCCAGCAGGGGCAAGGGCAGGGGACCACAGCTGCTAGGGCTCAGCTCCCCGGTGGCACAGGCAATGGTGGTGGCAGCGCTGCTCACCAGCTGTCCCACTGGTGCAGGCCAGAGTCTGCCCATGCAGGCCAGATAACATAATCAGCCAGGGGGGTCTGCAAAGGTTTTTTTTTGTTTGTTCTTTTTTTTTTGTTACAAAGGGGTCCCCAGCCTGAAAAAGGTTGGGAACCACTGCTCTAAGCCGATGATGCAGCTGAGCAAGTTTCCCACTGGTTCTCCAGGCCCCAACAGGCTTCTTCCCTGGTGCCCGCTGGCTCCCCAAGTGCACCCATAACTTGTTCAGCTGCATCATCAACTTAGAGGGAACACTGGGCAGTGTCAATTTTTCTTTAATAAAAATCATAAATTTCTAGTTCTCAGGCTAAAAAGTTGCAGAGAGAAGCAGAAAAACATGACCTGACTTTATCCTAAAAGCTCAAAACCCAGAAGTCAGAGAAAATAGCTCCCTCCCATTTATTATTTCTTTAAACATCTCTTTATTTTTAAGTGAGTTTTAATGATATATTTAAGCTAGACTTGTGACTATTTTTGATGTTTAGGGTAGGCAATACTGAATGTGTCATGGTGATGTTTCATCAACCTCATAGCCAAGTGGACAGGAGCATCTGGAAGTACTCTTTGTGGCTCTGGTTTTCTGTTCAAGATGGTCACACAATTTTACAAGCTTAATAATTTCTTAGATCAAGTTTTTGTTAAATTGAAAATTCAGAGACAGGGAAGCTATTTTTGGATGATAACAAGAAATAAACTCAGGTCCTCTCTCACCTTAAAGCACTGGATTCCAAGTGTCTAATGTATGTTGTTTCCTTTATGCTGCCTCTCTCCTTTTCCATCCTATTTTAATATACGTATTCATACATTCCTCATTGCTTTGCAGGTGATCTAAGTAATGAAACTCAGGTACTGGTTGAGGATGAGAGTAAGAAACAAGGGACCTTTGGCCTGCTCTCAGATACCCTGATGTAAAACAAACAAGGAGTCTTGTGGCACTTTTAAAAGCTAACAAATAAATAAATTTGTTAGCCTTTAAAAGTGCCACAGGATTCCTTGTTTGTTTCGCTAAACTAGACCCACATGGCCAAAGTTGCTTTCCTCTTTGCCATGCTTTGGGACTGGTGGTCTGACTGCAATCAATGACAATGGGGCTTATTTACAGTGCAGAAGGAAGGACAAAAGCTTCTTTAATGTGTTGATTGATGGCCATTAACCCTAAAAACCCAGTATTTCCATACGAGTGCTAGCCTGGGGTCTTCTCTCTCAGGTATAATAGATCATTATCTGCACAGAGAAGTTTGCTCAAAAAGACATCCCTGAAGACTGAAAACTCTTGTTAAATGTAGAAGGAAAAAGTTCTTTAATATCTGAGAACACTTTCTGGAGATGCTGATGTAAATTCAAAGAGAAGGTCCTGATTTGTAAAGGTTGGGGATGTGACATTCTCCTAACTTTGTCCCTGTGCTTTACTGAGGCTGGCTCCATAAGTTTTATCTCAACACGTGCCCTTTCTCTTCCCCTCGGGGAGCAGTTGTGGGAAAGTGGCTAGTTAAGAGTTCCTGTAACCAAACGCTGCCTGTCCCAATTCCCTTCCCCCTTCCCTGACCAGCCGGAGCTGCTCCCTAGTCCCACAGCTTGAAAAAGCTCCCTGCTTCCTTACTCCAGCCAGCTGCATGGGATCCCCCAAAAGCACGAGGCCCCCCAAAGCACGAGGCCTAGAGCGGTTGCCCCTCCTGCCCCCCCCTTAAGGACGGCCCTGCCTATTGCCACTTCAGCAGGCATCCCTTTAGAGATCATAGACACATGGTTCAATTTGCTTCTGTTACACTGGCCCAAAGTCAGCGTAACTCCATTGACTTGCTTGGGTGAACTAACTCAGCCAAAATCAGAACTAAGCTAGGCCCATCCTTTGCTAATCTTTGACCTGCTCCCTCCCTCTTAGCTTTCATTTGTTTAAAATGCTTCTGCTCTTGCATCCCCTGCTCTGAAAGATGCTGAAACACACAGGAGGGTTGCTTGCCACATCTGACCTAATGTTACTGGTTAGCTTCCCCCCCAGATATAGCTGTCTTGAGTAATTCCGGCAGGCCACATAAGCTGCTGAACATCTGGGATCTCAGACAGCGTCTCACTCCGTGACATTGGGCATATCACTTCGCCATGTCTCTGTTTCCTCATCCATCAGATCAGAATGATGCTGCTTCCTATCCAGGGGCAGTTAACGCTTGCAAAAGCCCTTGATTGAAAAGAGCCACAGAAATGCAGTGCCTTATCAAAGTACAAAATGTAGTAGTTGCCCAAACTGATCCTCAAGACTGTTCACTTCACCCACCTCTCGCAAAGACTTCTCGATGGAGGCTCAGTGTTATTATTTGGGGAAACAGACAGCAACTGTTGAAAACAACCCAATATCACTTCATTGGTGAAAATGATTCACATTTCCCTTTGCAGTCTGCTCGCCTGTTCCACCTTCCCTCTGCTTATTACCTCTCTGTCCTTAATTCAGGCATCACCTGCTTCCTCACTCCTTTTATCAGACCCAGTCCTCCCTCGGCTAGGATACAGATCAAACAACCAGCCATGTGATTGCTGTTTTTGCTGTTAGTCATGGCTGGCAAGTCTCGTGTGGCTGATTTAAAACCAGCCAAGGGGAGAAACTGGTCCAGGGGAAAATAGGTGGGTTTTTTTTGTTTTGTTTTTTTGGTATCTTCAGGCAGAAACAGATTCAGTCCTCACCAAAAGGGTTTGTATGGTGCAGACTGGGCCCAAATGATGCTCTAGTTGCAGCAAGAGATCTGATCAAATTAAATAATATAGCTCAGGTCAGTTTGGAGGCCCCAGAGATGTAGCTTGCATAGATGGTGGGACTGCACCAGAACTAGATACCCGAGCTGGAGGGATACACCCAGAAGTGTGATTAGTAGAGCCCTGCAAATATGCAGATATCCACGGATATCCACATTATATCCGCATCCACAGACACAACACGGATATCCGTGGACCATGTCTTGCAGATGCAGATTGGATACAGAGCCATGTATTTTTATCTTCACAGAGCAAGAGCCCTGCAAATATGCGGATAGCCACATTCTATCTGCATCCGCGGATACAACACGAATATCCGCGGACCATTTCTTGCAGATGTAGATCGGTTAGGGATCCACGTATTTGTATCTGTGCAGGGCTCTAGTAATTCCTGCCCCTGGGAGCTTCTGTCTGAGGGTCTGTGTGACCAGAGCAAGAGAGACCCTGCAGGGAAGGCAGACCTCCATGGCTGCATAGAGAGAAAGATGTTTTCTGATCCTCCTGCTCAGAGAGCAAGGCAGCCTCCAAGCACCAGCTCCACTCCAGAGAGTCTCTGGGCCACTGCCTGCCCTGGAAACTAAGGGTCATCCAGGGCTTGATTCTCCTGGGACAGCAGCCAGCTATGTGTGGAAGCTGCCAGCCACCCAGTGCTGTGAAACCAGCCTGCCCCTCAGACAGCTGCCCTGGTCAGTTTGGGATGGTCTTTGGGAGGAGTGGAGGGTCTCTCCTAACCTTGGTATCATGGTTGATTTTCACTTGGTATTTGTAATGTTCCTTGCAGCTTTTAGTCACCATCTCTAGATCCATCTCCTGTTCCGCTCTTCTCCATTAGTCGTCTCCTTTCCTGTTTCAGGGCACAAACTGTTGTTGTTTTTGATGTGGCTTGGATTTGCTGTGTTAATATTATCTTTGAGGTCATGGGGTGGCAGCCCTTTGTACTCCTGCCTTAAGGTGGGGGCACCCACCAACTGGACCCCAGAGCCCACTGGTCGAAAGGGGAAGAAAAGGTCAGAGAGAGCCCAAGGAAAGCAGCGTCAGGGACTCCACCACCTCTGCAGATCAGCACACTACTAAAGGAAACTACCATTATAAAGCTGTAAATTCCCTAAAAATATAGCTCATGGGCCTGTCTTCCCAGTGACCAGTCATGTTTGGAGCAGAGTCCTGATCGTGACACCCTCTTTGTACATCTAATAATGGAGAGAAAAACTGCCACTAAAACAGAGGATGCAGGGCATATGGAACACTATGTGCAGCAGATCTGCATTAAATTGAGTTGTGAATATTTTCTTCAGAGATAAGTATAGACCTGAACTGCACCCAGTTGGAGGGAGCTCTTTCATTGCAACTCCTATGTGGTGTGGTAGTTTTACTGTGATCAGTCTGCAATTTCTTAGAGCCTCGCTTCTGGGAACCCAAAGTGGTTTATAAACACGGTAAAGCCTTCCATCGCTCTTATTATATGGGAATCATCATGGCAATCGGTCCATACAGTAGCCAGTTGGACCCAGCTTCTGTTATCAAATCCTATTTAACACACTACAGCTTTAGCTTGGAAAATTCCTTTACTCTGAAAAGCACCACATTTAATCTGAAAACAAAAGCGACTGGAGGATAGTTAATGCAACACCCATTTTTAAAAAAAGCCCCAGAGGTGGCCTGGGCAACTACAGGCCACCTAAGTTCAGTAAGGCAAATTGGTTGAAAATATAGTAAAGAACAGAATTATTAGACACACACATAAATACAGTTTGCTGGGGAAGGGGCAGCATAGTTTTTATAGAAGGAAATCATACCTTACCAATCCACTAGACTACTTCGAGAGGGTCAAAAAGAATGATTCAGGGGATATGGTGGACTTGAATTTTCAGAAAGTCTTGGAAAAGGTCCCTCACCAAAGGCTTTTAAACAAAGTAAGCTGTCTTGGGATAAAAGGGAAAGTCCTCCCTTGGATCAGTAACTGGGTAAAAGATAGGAAACAAAGGATAGGGATAAATGGTCAGTTTTCAGAATGGTAGTGGTGTCCCTCAGGGGTCTGTACTGGTCCCAGTGCTGTTCAACGTATTCATAAATGATCTGGAAAAAGGGATAAACAGTGAGGTGGCAAAAGCTGCAGATGATACCAAAATTTCTCAAAACAGTTAAATCCAAAGCAGACTAAGAAGTGGGGTTCTCACAAAAATTGGTGGCTGCAAAACACATTGGACAACATAATCCTAACTAAAGATCTATCTGAAATGATGGGATCAAAAACAGCCATTACCACTCAAGAAAGAAGTCTTGGAGTCATTGTAGATAGTGCTCTGAAAACATGTATGCGAAGCAGCAGTCTAAAAAGCTAACAGTGTTGGGAATCATTAGGAAAGGATTGGGTAGTAACACAGAAAATATTATTGTCTCTATAAATCCATGGTACACCCACATCTTGAATGATCTGTGCAGATCTGGTTGTCCTATCGCAAAAAAGATATACTGGAACAGGTACCAGAAATTGGGGGGGAAAAAAAAGGGTGAGCCGCTCTAGTGGGGTGTGGAAAAGCTTCCATATGCAGGGAGTTGGAAGAGATACGACTAAGGGGGGATATGACAGCAAGCTATGAAGTCATGACTGGTGCAGAGAAAATAAATAAGGAAGTGTTATTTACTCCTTCTCATAATGCAAGAAATAGGGGTCACCAAATAAAATTAATAAGCAGCAGGTTTAAAATGAACGAAAGGAAGCATTCGTTCACATAATGCACTGACAACCTGTAGAACTCTCTGCCTGAGGATGTTGTGAAGGCAAAGACTATAACAGGATTAAAAAAATAGATACATTCATGGAGGATTAACGGCTATTAGCCAGGATGGGCAGGGATTGCTGTTTGCTGGAGGCTGGGCATGGTTGCCAGGATGGATTGCTTGAAGCTCATCTGTTCTGTTCATTTCCTCTGATGCACCTGGTATTGCCCCTCTTGGAAGATGGCATATTGGTCTAGATGGCCCTTTGATCTGACTGTTATGTAGAGAAGGACTGTTTCTGCAGTTTGAAAATAATCAAACTGAGTTACTGATCTGTTGATACTTAATTTGAAGAAGTTTGTCTAACAGTCTGTAGTCTGCTTCTAGTGCAGCCTGTTATTCATACACTGTCTTTTCAAACTTTTTATGTAGTCATATCTCCTTGCAAGCCCATGCAGTCGCTGTGTTTGAAGAAAACATATGGTTAAGAAGTTTACTTCCTTCCATTGTTTTTGTGAGGGATAGTTCGAGGCCTTTTCCTCTTGCAAAAACATTCCCTTGACATGAATGCAAATTCATTTCACTGATAGGATTTGGAACCCTGGGCCTGATTTCTGAAAGTGCTGAGCTTCTCCTGTGCCATTTACAGTCCAACTTGCAAAGGAGCACAAAGCCTAACTGTAGCAGGAAAGCATGGCCCCCCTCAGAGACAGCCCAGAAAGATCTGCAGGATGGCTGGGGGCGGAGCCAGGAGGGGGCTGTCAATCAGCCTGGAAGTGGAGGGGGCGGGACAGAAAGTATAAAAGGGAGGCAGGCAGCTCAGTTCAAGCCAGGTCAGTGAAGGGGAAGGATGCAGCTCTGTCTGCTCCTGACCCTATGTTGCTCTGTGGAGGAGCTGGGCGCTGGCCAGACCCACACCTGTTGGGGACCACTGCCTGAGCCCTGGGCTGCCCCATGCCTGCAGGAGGAGCTGCTAGTAGGGGGCTGGCAAGTGGTCCTGAGCTGGCACCTGTTGGGGACCCTGAACCCTGACCCGCCTTGTGTGACTTGGAAGAGCTACCTCTGGCTGCTGAGGACCCCAAGCCTCTGCCCACTTCCTGCAACCTGGAGGAGTTACCCTTGCAGAAGAGCCATAAGGACTTTCTGACTTACCTCTGCCTGACAAAATGGAAGGGTTTTACAATCTATCCTTGGGGGACTACCCTGAGGAGATGGAGGATGAGGTATGGCTTGAGCTGGGGTGACCCAGGGGAGCATGGGACTTAACCCTTGGTGGGGAGCCACATCTCAGGGGTGGCATGTTGCAGCCAGGACCTCACTGACCCCTGCAGTGAAGCCTCAGGTCCCGTGGGCTACTCCTCAAGGTCAGTGTGTTGTGGCCAGGACCCCACTGACCCCTACACCAAAGCCCCAGGCCCTTTTGGAGACCTGAGCTGGGACACAGTGGAGTGGAGTGACCCCACGCCCCCACTGATCTCTTCCCTTAACCCGAGCACCCTTGTGGTCTGCGAACCCTGTGGTGATATCGTCCATTCCTAGACAACCTAAAAGACATTATTTGACTTTGATTGTACCCTGCCAAGAGGCTAAAGACTTGGACCCAGCCCTACAGAGGGCTGAGGGTTGTGTGACTTTGCCCAGCCAAGGGGCCACAGACTTGGTAGCCCCGCTCTACGCCGGGCTGGTGGCTGTGTGGCTTTGTCCAGAGCAAGGAACTAAAGACTTGGAGGTCTTGCCCCTGAGCGGGGGCTGGAGACCCTGGCAGGCCACCCTTCCCCCTCAGGAGGCCAAGGGGCCCTGCCACACTAACATATTTGGCTCTGTGCAAGTCTGGCCCTTTAATTTGATGCCTGACAGGAGCTGAGCTGTCTGACTGGCTGAAGTTTGGGAAGAAGCTATGCCTTTTGAAGCTGTAGGTGTAGGGCTCTTTCCCCACTCCTCTTGTATGTCTGGTTTAGAAAAAAGTGGTCCTTTCTTAGTAGTAAAGGTAGCATAAGGCTGATCTTGACCCTTCCCTCCTCTAATTGCAAAAAAGGTAAATTCTCATGTTTTCAAATAGTTTGTATTAGTTCTCATTAACAGTAGAATGGGCCCTTGTCATATCTAGGGACTCTGGTGGTACGCAATGGTGGTGGAGGAGGAGATGTTGAAGGATCCCAAGTGGAAGGTCTATGGCATTGCTGTGGGGAGGGTGGAATGGGATGTGGGAGGACAGAAGTGAAGCAGGACCAGAACGGAGTGAAATCATACACACGTCTCAGGTGCCAGTCATATCTAGTGGCATTTACATCACGTTTCTGAGTCAAAGCTGCTCTCAAATGTACAGTGTGACTCACTCATTCACCCCACAGATGCCCCACTAGGCTTGGTCCTGTTGTCATGGACTTGATGCTAATGGGATCCCTCCTGCTTTACTCCAGGCACAAGCAAAACCATTACCATTCTGTGTTCTGGATTGTATCTTCCTTGTATCAAAGGCCATCATTTACGGCTGGAAAGTGTATGTTTTGGAGTCCTCCCCTCCTGCACCCTGGCAGGGGTGTGTAAATGCCAATATAAGGCCAAAAGCAGCAGAGGAGCAGTCCCCACAAACCCAGGCTGCGGGTCAGGACTCCTGGGTTCTGTTCCTGGGCTGGGCGGAGAGTGGGATCTCATGGGCTAGAGCAGGGGAGGACTCCTGGCCTGTCCCCCCATGACTTCCCCAGTGAGAGGTGGCTGGAGCCAGCACTTATGCCCCTCGACACATCTGCTTTGGTTCTTCCAGGAATGGGGGAGTCAGTACCCCCCTCATGTGGGATCTCCAGCAGCGGATGGGGTAGGGGACACGTATGCTCCCTCTCGTAGCTGCTGCCAGAGCCAGGACAGGAGTCAGTCACTCCGCAGCATTCTCCCCCTACATGGTTTCCCCAACCAACAAGTGACAGTGGTGGGACTTTTTGCCTCCCCTGTGCCTAGCTTCTGCTGGGACCAGGTCAGTTGGATGATCAAATTAGGTCAGGCATGGGCATTGTCCCTCTGCTTTCCCCACTTAGGGCTTTGGACCCCACCTGGGCTCCTGACTAGGGTTACCAGATGTCCGGCAAAAATAGGACATGTCCTCCTTTTTGCCCTGCTGTCCTCTGTCCTCCAGGCATTTCAGAAAAAGTGCAATTTGTCCAGCTTTTTGCCAGACGCCTGGGGCAGCACTGTAAAAATGTAAGGGCGCACCAACCTGCAGCTCCCAAACGTGTGCTCCTGCTGCTCAGCCCAGCAGCTGCAGCACCTGGTGAGGTTGGGAATTTGGAGATGGTCCCTTGGTGGCCCCAGCATGTCAATGGGCAGGCTGGCCAGAGGTGGGGCTGGCTGCAGCCAGGGATCTGGTTTCGCTTTGCCTCCTTGCTTCTGCTCCTCACCCCCGGCTTCTTTCCAGGCTCCAGCTCAGCTCTGCTCACCTCCCAGCCCCTGGATTTTGGGGAAGGCTTGAGCTTATTTTTCGGAGGGGCTGGGGCTTTTCTACAGCTTGATGGGGGTCTCTGTGGTGCCCTGTGGCTGCTGCTTCACTTTCTGCTTTGCTATCCTGCTTGGCTTAAAGTTTCAGGGAGGTTTGTTTCTCTAATGGCTCAGCTAAGCCAATCTTTATTCCTTCGAATGGGGATTGGCTTTTTGTAACACATCTTTTGTTTATAGGTCAAGGAAAGTTCATTTTGGATTGTGAGGAGGCTTGAATGCATATGATTTTCCTTTTCTCAGTTTGCTTCTCCTTTCCAAGATGAGATTAGTCCACTGGAGATGTATCCTTACATTTTATTAAGATGCACTGATGTGCAAGTATTATACATGCTAAAGTAGGTGCTGAGCTGGGCTAGATCCTGTATGAAGTCAGTGAGAAATTTGACTGAGCAAGGATTTCCATATTTGTCCCTTTGTTAGGAGTTTATCAAGTCACAGAAAACGAGCAGCTTGGTTTTGTCTTCTGCTTATATTCTTATTTTTATCTTACTTCTAGGGACAATGTTTCTTTTGGTATGTTTAGGAAAAAACCTGATCATGGCATATAAGAATAGGTGGTGTTGTCTTGTGTGGAGCATTTGATAGTCAAAAACATCCATTTGATATGTATTTCACATAAAAGCAAACAGAAAATGTCAATTGTCATAAAAGAAATATATCTCCATCTGTGGTTTATGTTGGACATAGTAGGATATGATGTCTAGAAATTTGCATTTTATGTAAAAGTTTGTTTCAAGCAGGTCTGCACATAAAAACCGGCAGCTCTCACTTCTGATTTCTTCTTGCCTGTCAGTGTAAAACTTAAATAGCTTGTCTGTGACTTTTTTAAAATATTGCACAGTGAGGCTCAAAACTGAGGCTAGATGGGGATTTCCCTACACCCGCCCTGCACACCCCCCAGTTGTCAGCTAGTAAGTGTTATACCAAATCAGTGAGCACTACCTATCCCCCCCAATCTCACCCTGTACCCCCTAATTTCATGTGTTGGGAAGAATACTGCCAACAGAGATCACTTTTCCTTTAGAAGCCAACACCTCAAATTCAGCTAGACTTCGTGGAGTCGAGGGCCTCCCCTCCATGTGTCAAACAATGAGGGTGAATTCTGTGAAGAACTTAACTGTCTTAAAACTGATTTTAATCTTGTCCATAATAACTACACTACATTTATTGGAGGTTTGCTTCCATTTGCAACTGATAATGTAAAAATATCAATCTGGATAGGAGTTCTGTAGTGTGATTCTCCTTGCACCTTGATATAAATATTAAATACTTAATTTTGTGATGCTCTAAAGTGGCTGGCTTTATGGTTACTTTAATGTGAAGTTAAAAAATACTGAAGCCATTCTTTGATATCCCTGAGCTGCTGTTCTTCCAATTCATCTCACACAGTAACTAAGGCTAGACAGATTTCTCTGGAGTTGGATGATCAATGGGGCAAGCATTTGGGGGGCGGGCAGTGACTGGGTGGATGAAGGGGGCCTGAGTGGGACCTCGGATGTTTGTGTCCTCCAAAGTCCTCCTTTTTGTACTTCCCTGTCCTCCTTTCCATACTTTGGTATCTGGTAACCTTACTCCTGACTCTCATGTGGCTGGGGCCTCCCCCTGCCCAGCACTTCTGCCTGGCCAGCCAGTGTCTCCACCATTGCAGCACATCCCACCCACCAGCTTTGTACCTGGCCCACTGGGAGCTGGAAGGAATTTACTCACCTGGTCTGGTGCCTTGGTAGCTTGTGCTATGGCTGGATGGATCTGGGAGCAAGGACAGGGGAAAGGTTTCTTTTTGCTGTGTTTGCAAGGCATGTGCCCTGGCCTTATTAGCATCTGGAAGCCACTGCCCCTGAACAGCAGCAGCCCCAGGAGTGATTTGCAGATCAGGGAGGCATTTTCATTAAATGGCTTATTAAGCTGAGTGATCAGTGAGGGAAGTATGAGCAAAGAAAGGACAGTTTACAACCTACTCAAAGAAAACAAGAATTCATTTCTGTCTAATTTGGCACTCCTTAAAGACTGACGCCCTTGGCGACTGCCCAGTTTGCCTACATGGTTGGGCTGGTCCTATCTGCTGGACACACCTCTATTCAGGGGTTAAGGTATAATTTGGGGAGCCCTGGAACCCTCCTAAACTGGCAGGCCCCCCTCATCCTGGTGTGGGCCCCTTTTACCCACCCCAACAACTGCTCCCCCAATGCCTGCCCCACTAACACCACCCCAGCTACTGCCTCCCAAATGCCTTCCCCACCACCATCCCAACTACTGCCCCCCAATGCCTGCCACACCACCACACCTGGCAGGCATGAATGGAAAGTTGATTTTATCTGGCTTTTTGCTGGACACTAGGGTGACACTTTAAAAACAGATGTGCATGGGAGCGCGTTCCCTGCTGGCCCAGGGAGAATGCTGCAGTGGGCAGGAGCGAGCCTATGTTCCCTGTAAGCTGCACGGCTGCGCAGCCACCCCATCACTGCCCCACGCAGCAGTCAGAGTCCCTACCCAGCCGGAAGACTCTGTCTTCCAGCCAGCTGAGTGCTGCTCTGGTGCTGGGAGTTTTAAAAACTGCCCCCAGAGAAGCTCTGAGGATGCTCTATCAGGGCTTCTCTGGCCAGAGGAGCTGCAGCTTGGCCGTGCCTCTCTGGCGACCAGGTAAGGGTGCAGAGGATTGGGAATCTGGCTGGCTGGGGGGTTACTGAGGGGAGTGGGTTAGGGTGGCAGAAGGGGGATTGGACTGATGGGGGGGGCTAAGCAGGGGCCAGGATTGGGCCATCTGGCAGAGGACCGGGAGACCGCGGAGGCAGGATCGGGCTCATGGGGGAGGGCAGGATCAGGCCCGTGGGAGCAGCCCACGCAGAGAGCAACGTAAGGCCCCAGGGCCTTATGGGGAACATTGGAGTGAGCGTGGCCAACTCTCCCCTCCCTTCCTGGTGCCTGGAGAGGCCGTGCACTGACTGCAGCCCCCCGACGCCTGCACAGGAACGCGTTCCACCACATTGCCCTCCCACATACTTCTATTTTTAGGGGCCCCCCAGAATGCAGCATTCTGGTGCATCCCCTTATTTTTAGGGGGCCCAGAACACTGGCTCCATAAAAATAGGGGTCCCAGAATGACGTTCCAGTGTGTTCCCCCTTACTTTAACCCCTGCCCATTCTTTCTCACCACATACAACCATTGCATCACTTGCTCCCAGACACTCGGACTGTGCAGTAGATCTAGTCCTAAACAAATTCAGTTTAGCACATTGGACTTCCTCTGCACTGAACTGATATGGCTCTACCAAAGGACCTCAAAGCGCTCGACAGACAATAGATAAAAGGCAAACTTGATGAAGTGAGATTCTCTCCCACAAAAGCTCATGTGATAAATAAAATTGTTAGTCTTTAAAAGTGCCATCAGTCTCCTTGTTTCTTATCCTGTTAGAGCTACAGGGGAATTTTAGGTAGGCAGAATGTAATTACACAGTGGGAAGCTAGTCAAAGCACTTGGGTTGATACCCCCAGTATTAGTGATGGCTTTTTTTAAAAAATGACCACAAGTGGCCTGGACCTTTGTTCTGTAATTCATCTATAAATAAGCACCACCAGCTATTTAGTGCCCCTCGTCATCTCGCAGAGGCGTTAACATAGCACTACTCAAAGGAAAGTGTCTGCCACTTCCTATAGTGGAGAGATTTCCTTTGCAGGGCTCTTAGCTAGCACCTCTTGCCTTATATTATCAGGCCAGCTCACAGCCCAAAACGTTATGGCCACGGCTGTCCCACTGGAGCCTTGGGCTGCAGCTTGTTTCTGTTTTGTGGGAGGAACTTGCTTTAAACCTGATCGTTCAGCGCACACACAGACAACAGGAGGTAGAGGATCATTTTCCCAGAAAGATCATGCCAGCGGTCAGGGTTTAGCAAATCAGCTAAAAGACACTATCCACTGTGCTTCCCCATAAGGTGGACAGCTTTACTTCCAAGCCAGTGAGCAGGAATACAGGTCCTGAATGCTATTGATTGCTTGATACATAGGTGAGGGATGACATCTGCCTTCTCTTCCCCCTGCTCTGCTGCCCCCAGACTCTTCTCTGTCAGAATGAGAGCAGGTGCAATTTTTGATGCTTCATTTCCAATAAAAGACAATGAATCTCCTTTGTTGCCACTCAAGCGTAGTTGCAAAGGGGTTTTCAGTAGCCGTTTAACCACTGATCTGTGTCTAGATTAGGAACATTACATGTTATGCATGGTTTCCCCAGGAGGGTTTAGTGGAGCTGAATTGGAGCGAGAGGCCTTCGATGGCAGGATTTTCTTCTCTGTCTCTCACTTTAACTTATTTGTTGCTGCGTTTCAGGGCACACAGGCTCCTACCTACTAATTATGGCAGACATCAGTGACGTTGCCGGAGGTTGGAATGGGGTGGCAGCTATGGGGTGGGACTGTCCAATGAATGATACTTGCCAGATCCATTTCCCTGCCCTGGTTTTTAACATCCCTTTGTTTTTAGTTTTCCAGAGTCATCATGGCAGATCTTTGCCTATGAATGGTGTCATGTTGCTTTTATGGATCTGAATCAGCGTGAACTAGACAGAACTGCTCATCTACATTTGCCAGGTAGCCCTGACCCACAGGCCTTCTCTCCCCAGTCCTTTCCACCCCACCCCAAATCCATGCCCCACATTGACAGCAGATTGATAAGATGATGATGAAGTACTTGAGATAGTGCCCATAACTTTGGGAGGCTGCTGCTGGTTATGACAGCATTAAGAAGTCTTAACCAGTCAGCCAGTTGGGTCATTGTACTGAAAAAATACTAAGTTTTCAAAGCCTTACGTGGAGCTTCATCTGGCCATGAGAGTGAATGAGAATTATTTGGCCAATGCTCTGAAAATGTGGGGGTCCCATCTCAGTTGCCATTATCAAGTTGTCACTGTCAAAAGCAAACCTCTGAGTCTTCTGTGTCTATCACTGTGGTATCTGAGCTGCCCTGATTCAAGTCGCCCACTCTGCTTTATGATAATCTTGTCTGAGTGTCTCACTCTGTAAGTTCACCCAGCTTCAAAGCATCTGACGAAGTGGGATTTTTCTCCCACGAAAGCTCATGCGAAAAGTAAATCTGTTAGTCTTAAAGTGCCACATGACTCCTTGTTTTTTTTGTCTCACGCTAGCCACCACCAAGTTCTCATCTCCCCTCATGAGGCTGTTATTTCCAATGCCGCTCTTCACCTGCCCTTCATTGGTCACTGTTACTGGTGGCTGAATGCCAGCGTTTGCTCTTTTCCTTCCTGTCACCCCCTCAAGTGGAACAACTAACTGACCTTCCAGGTTGCCTCCAAAACAGAACTTGTCTGTTTTCATAAGGGGAAAACCTGGTCTTGCTTACACCAGGTAACTACTTGGACTTCAGCGGCTATGCCAAGCTATGACTGTGATCTGAATCTGACCTGGCTATTCTACAGAACAGGTAACCTGGGTTAGTTTCCCTGATGCCTGCAAAAGGGAGATCCAGCAATGAGCTCAGTGACACAGCCAGAAGAGTTGCTGCCCTGACAAGACACAGAAATGGCCTGATAGGCTGGGGAAAGCAGAGAGGGGAATAACTGAGCATGTTTCAAACTTAGGCCTTTTCTGAAGTAGCCCTGTGGAAAAAAATGGGGGAAGTAGAAGGGGAGTGGGGGCTAGTCAGCCACTGGCATCTCATTTTCACAAAAGTAAAGGAACTTTTACTCTAACTTTTAGTTCAGCAAAGAAGCAAGGAGTCCTTTGGCACTTAAAGACTAACAAATTTATTTGTTACTTGAGCTTTCGTGGGAGAAAATCCCACTTCGTCAGACACTTTGAAGAGGTCCCCCGTCTTCAAAGCATCTGACAAAGTGGGATTTTCTCCCACAAAAGCTCAAGTAACAAATAAATTTGTTAGTCTTTAAGTGCCAAAGGACTCCTTGCACCTTTTGAGCAGCCTCTCGAATTTTAGCCTGAGCTAAGACCTGGAAGAAGGCTGAGCATGTGAGAATAGGCGTTTATGGTAGCTGGTCTGCAAATTATTGCTATTAATACAGAAAGGGAGAGCAACCTCCTGGGCAGACTATGGTCCTGGTCCTGGTCCTGTTCCTGTTGAAGTCTCTGGTCCTATGTCAGGACTGTAGAATCGTAGGCTATGTCTACACTAGCAAATTAGTTTGAATTAAGGAGCCTTAATTTGAACTAATTTGACCCTGTATACACTAGGCTTTGCCTAGTTCAAACTAAAAAAATTTTTAGTTCGAACGAAGCAAAGCTTAGTTTGAACTAGTTAGTTTGGCTGGTTAGTCAAACTACCTGCTTAGTTCAAACTAATTGGCATATTTAGTTCGAACTGGCACAACATAGACCTGTTCGTTTGAACTAAATAAGTTTGAACTAGCAGTTAGCTCGAACTGAGCACATTTTTTTAGTTCAAGTTAACTTTTAGTTTGAACTAACTGCGCTTTTTTAGTTCAACCTAAACAGTTAGTTTGAACTAGAAAAAAGCATGGCTAGTTTGAACTAAAAGTTTTTTCAAACTAAAAAGAAATGCTTAGTTTGAACCAACTTTCAAACTACTTTGTTTGGACTAAGCAACTCCTAACTAAGATTTTAGGTGTAGACATAGCTATAGAAACTGGAAGGGACCATTAGAGGTCATTGAGATCAGTCCCCTGCACTCATGTAAGGAGCAAGTACCCTTTAAAACTATCCCAGACAAGTGTTTGTCTAACATGCTTCTGAAAATCTCCAATCATGGAGATTTCATGACTTCCCTAGGCAACTTATTCCAGTGGTTAATCACCCTGACAGTTAGGAATTTTTCCTAATGTCCAACCTAAACCTCCCTTGCTGTAATTTAAGTCCATTGCTTCTTGTCCTGTCAACAGCAGTTAAGAAGAACAGTTTTTCTCCCTCCTTCTCATGACAATCTCTTAGGTACCTGCAAACTATTATCATGTCCCCTCTGTCTCATCTTTTTCAGACTAAAGACACCCAGCTCTTACAATCTTCCCTTATAAGTCAACTATTCCAGACCTCTAATCATTTGTGTTGCTCTTCTCTGGACTTTCTCCAATTTGTCCACACCTTTCCTGAAATGAGGTGCCCAGAACTTAACAGGATACTTCAGTTAAGGCCTAATCAGGGCCAAGTAAAGTGGAAAAATTACTTTTTGTGTCACACTTACAATGGTCCTGTTAACACATCCCAGGATGGTTGTCTTTTTTGCAACAGCATTGACTCATATTTAGCTTGTGGTCCACTGACACCCAGATCCCTTTCCACAGTACTCCTTCCTATGCAATCATTGCCCATTTTGTATGTGTGCAATGGATTGTTCTTTCCTAAGTGGAGCATTTGGCATTTGTCTTTATTGAACTTCATTCTATTTACCTCAGACCATTTCACCAGTTTGGCAAAATCAGTTTGAATTGTGATCCTATCTTCCAAAGCATTTGCAACCCCTGCCAGCTTGATATCATCAGTAAAATTTATAAGTGTACTCTGTATGCCATCATCTAAATCACTGATGAAAATATTGAACAGAACCAGACCCAGAACCGATCCCTACAATATCCTACTCATTATGTCCTTCTGGCATGACTGTGAACCATTGATAACTACTCTCTGGGACTGGTTATCCAACTAATTTTTCACCCATCTTACAGCTGCTCCATCCAGGCTATACTTCCCAACTTTGTTGATGAGAAAGTGATGTGAGACCATATCAAAAGCCTTACTAAAGTGTAGATACACCACATCTACTGCTTCCCCCTCTAGCCAAAAGGCTGTTACCTGAACACAGAAAGCTGTCAGGTTGGTTTGACATGATTTGTTCTTGACAGATCCATGCTGATTATCACTTAGCACCTTATTCTCTTCTAGATGGTTGCAAATGGATTTCTTAATTATTTGCTCCATTACTTTTCCTGGTACAGGGGTTAAGCTGACTGGTTTATAATTCCCTGGGTTGTCCTTATTTCTCTTTTTCTAGATGGGCGCTATATTTGCTCTTTTCCAGTCCTCTGGGACCTCTCCAGTCTTCCACGATTTTTCAAAGATAATAGCCAAAGGCTCAGATATCTCTTCAGTCAGCTCTTTGAGTATTCTAAGATGCATATCATCAGGCCCTGTGCTATGTCTACACCCAAAATCTTAGTTTGAACTTGGTTCGTCCAAACTAAGTACTTCAAAAGTTAGTTTGAACTAAAGGCATTTTTTTTGGTTTGAACTAACTTTTAGTTCAAACTAGCCGTGCTTTTTTTAGTTTGAACTAAGTTTTTTAGTTCAAACTAAAAAAACACGCTTAGTTCAAACTAGCATGTCTACATTGTGCTAGTTCAAACTAAATATGCAAATTAGTTTGAACTAAGCAGTTAGTTTGAACTAACCAGCTGAACTAATTAGTTTGAGCTAAGCTTTGCTTAGTTTGAACTGAAAAAAAATTTTAGTTCAAACCAGGCAAAACCTAGTTTAGACAGGATTCAAATTAGTTCAAACTAAGGCTCTTGAATTTGAACTAAGGCATAGCCCTGGTGACTTGAATACATCTAACTTGTCTAGGTAATTTTTAACTTGTGTTTTTTCCCTATTTTAGCTTCTGATCCTGTCCTATTTTTACTGCCTTCCCCTACATCAGGCATCTAGTCACCACCAACCTTCTCAGTGAGGACTGAAATGAAAAAATCATTTAGTTCCTCTGCCATTTCCACATTTTCTGTTGTTGTTTTTCCCTCTTTGTTGAGTAATGGACCTACGCTGCCCTTGGTCTTTCTCTTATTTCTGAAGTATTTAAAAATGGGGGGGGTTGTTGTTACCCTTTATGCCTTCTGCTAGTTTGATTTCAGTTTGTTTTGGCCTTTCTGATTTTTCCCTACTTAACTGTGTTATTTGTTTATAGTCATCCTTTGTGATTTGTCCAAGTTTCCACTTTTTGTCAGACTCTTCCTTCATTTTTACATGATTGAAAATCTCCTGGTTAATCCAGGGTAAGTGAGCAACAGGATCACAGGGACAGACTTGCTTTTAGCACCTACTTGTTCTTCCCATCTACTTCCATTCCTTAGTACTCATTTGCCTCCCACCTTCCTACTTCAAATGCCTGTTAGTTTAGCTGCCTGCCAGGGGCCACTCACAGTGCCAGCTGCTATTGCGGATTCTTCCAGCGCATGCATTCATTCATCATTCCAAGTAACCGCCTGGCCTACTGAGCCAGAAAGTGACCATCTGCCAGATCTCTTGCTGCGAGGCCATCACTTCGCTGCGCCCGAGCACAAAGCAGCAACAAATTCACAGAAGTCCTATCCCTCCTGTGGTGCCCTGGAAGGGCTGTTGAAGGTGCATCGCATTGTGACAGGGATTAGTCATAACACTGAAGCACAAAGACCATGGGAGATCACAGCGCGGGATTAGTGGTGGGCATTCACAACTCACTGTAATGCTGTGTCAACTAGGTGAACTGTCTGCTCTCCTTTATAGGGAAATTGGGGTGGGGATGTAGGAGCTATGGAGGTTCAGAAGACCGTCTCAGAGATCTCAGCAGGAGCTGTTTGCTTTTCCATCTCTTTTGTAAGCCTACCATTGAGCTGCTTTGAGGGAAATTCAGGGAAGTTAACATGAGGCGCCCAGAGTCATTCAGGTCTGGTCTCTGCTCCAGACTTGTATCAGCATAAATACCGTGCTTGGGAGTATGAAAAATCCATGTCATTGTACTGACCTAACCCCACATGTAGACAGCACTTTATCAACTGGAGAGTTTCTGCTACCAACATAGCTACTACCTCTTGGGGAGGTGGATTAACTGTGCCAATGGGAGAGCGTTCTCCTGTGGGTATAGAGTGCCTTCATGAAAGCCTTATGGTGGTGCAGCCGCACTGAAGGAGCGTTGTAAGTGTAGGTGTGTGCTCAGAATGAATCACGGGCATGGCGTAGAATAGAAACGGTGTTTAGAGTAGAGTATACAGGAGGAGGTGACTGTAACTGGGTTCTAGGTTTCCAGCTGGGAGGGGCATCCAACTTTCTAGGGGGGTGCAATGAGCAAGGCCAAATTTAAGTTAGGGGCATTGAGATCTGGCAGAAAATTAAGGTTACAGTCATCAAACGAGGCTCTTATTATTTGAGCTCCACCCCTGCACCTATGCCCAGGGTGTAGGGAGTTCAGACCACCTTATCCATCCACAACAGAGTTTCATTTATCAGAGAAAAAAACTAGACCACCTCAATCCTAAACATATAGTAGCTGAACTATTTGAACCTTTGGTGAGGTCATACACAGCACACACCAACAAGGAATCTGGCTGCACTTTTAAAGGCTAACAAATTTATTGCATGAGCTTTCATATGGGGGGAATTCCACTTTGTCAGATGCAAGCGGCTAATGAAGTGGGATTCTCTCCCATGAAAGCTCAAGCGATAAATAAACGCATTAGTCTTTAAAAGTGCCACCAGACTCCTTGTTTGTTTTGCTGGACTAGACTAACACAGCTGCCCTTTGGAACAGGGCACACCAAAGCATTTTACAAATTCTCCATTAGACGCAGAAGGTTAAGAGCCTAATCCTCAAGGTGCTGAGGATTCTTAGCATGTTGTAGTTGGGGTTCAACATAACCTGCTGAATTAAGCGGCCAGCTCTCCAGGTTGTGTTAGATGCACAGCTAGCCTGTCTCTGTGTGTAGACCTTATTTGGTCAGACCACGAAGTGAAAGCACTTGTGTGGGAAAAGAAAATGTTTCCATGGTGCAAAAGCAGCACATTTACTTCCAGGACCATATATGAGAAGTAAGAAAGCAAATGTTCTGTAATGCACAATTTCAAAACTTGACATGTGAAGAGAGACTGGCATCTCTCTGGTGGCAGAGTTAAGGTAGTTTGGGTGCCTTGTTTAAGGTATACACAGTAAGATAGGGGTACCCTTTTTGCTATTGTGAAAGGGGATGAGGCTCCAAGTTTAAAAAAGAATTCTATGGTGGGGCGGGGCGTGATTCAGAAAAGATTAAAGATCCTGGCTCTAGTAGACTGACAACAGGATTAGTAACAAGTGAAGAGCTGCAAACGTAACTCCCTGTAAGCCAAATTCTCCCTTTTACAATACACCAAGACAGATTGAAGTAACTCCTTTGGCATAAGTGGGTCATTTGGATTTACACTATGTGGCTGGGAAAGGGATCAGTTACCAGTAAGGAAAGAGGATGCAAATGATACTTTGGAAATGGGCTACACTTCCCTGTATTTATTTTCTCCCATTCTGTTAGTTTGACGAAGTGGTATGTTTTTTTTTCCACAAAAGGTCATGTGATAAATTTGTTAGTATTTAAGTGCCCCTGTGAATGCCTTGTTTGTTTTGCTGAATTAGACTAACATGGCTGCCCCTTTGGAGCTTCTGTGGGACTGACCATGCTAATAATTGGGTTAGTTTTCTGACCCCACCCTGTGGGAACCTGGTATCTCCAACAGCCTGAGCAACAAATTCAGACTGATCTGAATGCTCTTGTGGTTGTTCAAAGAGCTGTAGCTGACTCTCGCATGCTAGGTTTTTACCCTACAGCAGGCTCCCTGTTCTACTGTAGTCTAGATAGTTTCTTATACCACACGCATCACTGTGATATCAGAGCCCCTTCCACACCTCAGCTCTCTTCCTACAAGATGGGGAATTACTTGAGTGGGCTGCTGCTTTGACTCAGATTTGTTCAGCTGTGAAATAATTTAATACTCTGCTGCTGCTGTCCAATTTGAAAAGACCATAGACAGGAGGCTAGATTGGAAGACTGGTTTTGTTGTGAAGACCTTGCGCCAAAGCTTGGGAGATGTGAACTGAATCGTTTGCGCTGCCGTAGACTCTTTGTGATGTACAACAACTTACTTCCTCTCTGTTCCTTATCTGTAAAATGGGGACGATGGTGCTTCCTTTGCCTGTATCTATTAGACTGTAAACTCCTTGGGATGGGCTGTGCCCTGAAGAACTCGCAGCCTAAATCAACAGGCATCTGCACAATAGCCTTTAATCTTGGTTGAGGCCTCCTGGTGCTACCATGATGTACACAAAGGCTCTCTCATTAGAGAACTGTAAAAGCCATGCCTTTAAAAGACAATCCCTGTGCAATTTCTGGAAAGTCTTCTGGCAAACAGTGCCAGTCAGCTCCAAGGATATGTCTATACTGCAAAGAAGAACCCATAGTACAAAGTCTCATAGTCCAGGTCAATTGAACGGCGCTTGTGGAGCTAAAAATATCAGTGTAGATGTTCCTGCTTGGGTTAGAACCCAGGCTCCGAGTCCCTTCTCCCCTTGGTGGATTTCAGAGCTCAGGCTCCAGCCAGAGTGGGAACATGTATGTTATTTTTAGCTCTGAAGTGTGAGTTCAATGAATTGACCTTGGCTTTGAGACTCAGCATCATGGATTTTCTTTGTAGGGTAGACATACTCAGAGAAGTACCAGGCTTTCCACATCACCCCCACCATCTCCTTTAAATCCCCCTGCATTTCCATGTCTGCACCGACCAGAACTACACTTACAGAACATAAACCTAAGATGAAGATTTGAAAAGACCCTCACTGGTTTGGAAGAGCCTTGTTGGGTTCCAATGTGGTGACATGGAGCGTCCATAATCAGCTGATGTCTTGGTTGGCGCAAGCTAGGTAATTAGACTATGCTGATCATCATAGCACCTGGTGATGATCATCTAAGCCTTAGTAACCCCATTCTGCAGTCAGGAAAATGTGGGCGCAAAGAAAGGAGTGATTTGCCCAACATCATGTAGCAAGTTACTGGTAGATCCAGGATGGGAGTACAAGTCTTTTGAGCCTTAGGGCAAGTCTACTTTGATGGTGGCAAATTCACCACTGTCAGTTTGATCTTTCTGGTTCAGTTGAGTGGTCAATGAAGACCTGCTCAACCAATCCAAAAGTTGATGCTGTAAGTCCACCCCCTCAAAAGAGTAGCACTGAGTCAAAGGGAGGGCATTTCCTTTCAACTCAGTGCAGTGGAGACACTGGGGTAAGTAAGCATTAGGAAGTCGAAGGGAGACGCACATTATTTTACAAGATCTGAAGGGGTAGCCATTTTAGTTTAGTTCAGTAAAGCAAACAAGGAATTTTACATAGCTTGTGTATTTCCCTTTGACTGCCGCTGAAAGCCTCACTAAATGTAGAGCAGGGCCCAGGCTCTAGTGTACTGCCCTGGGCACTGTGACGTCCTGCTTGCCCTCCTGCAACTAAAGGGTGTCCTGAAGATCCTTAGAAGGACCCAAAATGGGAATGAATGTCTACAGAGCATTTATAACAGATTTGCTGATGTAGAAGGCGCCTTCTGCAGGCCAAACCTGGCTTGTCTGCTGCAGAAGAAGCATCCTGTGAAATGTACGCTAGTGACACAGGACCTGTCACCACAACAAGCATAACTAAAAAGCTGCAGTGATGTATTAGCCTGGGCTCGATAAGAAATAGAAAGCGGGGAGGGGAAATCAATACATGCCAAGTGGAAAAGAACAATAGGGAAAGAAATTCTCCTAACCAAGGCTGTCACACAGGATCAATAGAGAGAAAAAGTATTTTGAACTGTGGAAAAAGTATTGGCCAGGGTCTTTAATGGATCTCATGCCTGTGTGCTCTTTAATCAAGCACTGAAGGCAAGTTGCATTTTGCTGCACAACAGGCTAGAAAGATCGGAGCAGCGATAAACAGGGAATGAGGAGACACTGACCTAGACATGGGGAAGCTAGGGCCTGATCCCAAAGTGGTAAGCAGATGCAGCTCCTATAGGCTTCTATGGGAGATGCAGCTACTCCTTGCCTCTCAGCCCTTCATTTCCATCCTTGGGTGGATGGAAATGTCCCTTGCCCCTTTCCACATGTGTGAACTGTGGCAGGGGATGCTCAGAACTTAGTAGTACTCTTTAATCAGTTTACATGTTGAATCAGCTCAGAATGTCGCCTTGTGTCGGCACAGCGAGCCTCATTTATCTTGACAAAAGCAATTTTCATTTGTACGCATAAGGCTGAATCCTGAGGAATAAACAGCTGGCAACGGGGACAAGCCACGGAGACAAGTTGGATGGGGTGTGACTCAGGAGCTTAGCAAAGCTTAGCATTGTTTCTGGAAATGTGTCTGTAAAGTAGATAATAAAGTTCTGCACCATCTCCCAAGGCTCATGTCTGTTGGAGTAGAGTCAGGTCTGACATTTTGATCCACTGCTTTCCAATTAAAAGCTTCCATTCTGAATGCACCTCGTGCTAGTTTGACAGCCCTGGAGTCTGAAATCCTAGTTGTCCCATGAACATTTGCAGCGGGGTTGGGCTAGCTTGCTCCATCACCATGCTTCAATCTTGCCTAGGAGAGACCATCCCTAGTGTGGCCTCCAGGGACCATTCAGTTGTTGCTGTCTGTGTTGAGATTGCTAAGAAAGGGAACCAGTTATTGTCCATTATGCTGGGGATATCTGGGTGCTGGAAATGTTGGGAGAAAGATACCAAGAATATTTCACAGGGGTCACGAAAGAGGCAGCAGCTACTTTTGATCACTACCAATCCAGGCTGGATTTTGGTGAAAGTACAGTTAGCAGGGGTTTTTTTGTGTGCTGACAATGCATTATTTTACATGTAAAAGCGAGGATGTGTCTTAATATTCTTCAGAGTAATATTCATGCCTGAAACTCATCATGTGGCCAGCACCCTTATTCTAAGTTGTGGGTTGCAATAGCAGTGGATGTGCTTCCAAAAGGGATCAGAGGTTCAGGTGAGTATCCAAAAATTTGGATTGCTCTACTGAGATTGTGAATCCTCTGTAGCTGGAGCTATCTCTTTATTTTTGGGTTAGTGCAGTGCCTGGGTTTGTACAGGTCCTGGTTTATGACTGGGGCTTCCAAATAATGAAGAATAATCCAAACATTTAGAATTTACACATCTGAAACTGGAGACTACATAAGAACATTTCCTCTTTATATTCAGCACTTTCACTTTAGCTGCAGTTTGCATGGTTATATGAAAGAGAATAGGGATGGGAAAGTTCACCCAAACCCAACCGGAACTGGGGTGCACCTTTAGGGACTTCTGATCCCTGTACCCTGAAATTTCTCTCTTCTTTTAGCTGTTAGCCTTGCACCTCCCTTATTGTAACCCTTGTCCATCCCTAGTTTGGAGTGGGAAGGCAGAGAAGACATTGCACTCTAAAATCTGTCTAAATAATTGTCTATTCAGACTCCAGCAGACCAGAGTGGGCCCTGTTTAGCAATGGGAGCTGCCACTGACACAGAGAGCAAGAGAGCGGATAGAATTAAAACAGTTGTACAGATGAGATTACTAACCCCAACCAGTACATATCATTCATTTGGCCTAATCTGTTAACAAGGGGCCAGATTAGTGTTACCAAATTTGGAAATTCTTTTCCTGACCCTTCAGTCAGTTAACCTCAGGACGTATATAACGTTAGCCCCGAATGGGAGCCTGTGTGGATCAGGTTCCAAAAGCCATGTTAGCCAGGTCCAGAAAAACATGGAGTCTGGTGGCACTTTGAAAGACTAGCAAATGTATTTGTTGCATGAGAGTTTGTGGGAGAGACTCTCACTTTATCAGACACTTGAAGGTGACGAAATGTAATTCTCTCCCACAAACGTTCACGCAACAAATATATTTGTTAGTCTTTCAAATTGCCACCAGACTCCTTGGTGGTTTTGTGGATCAGGGCGCCCAGTGCAACAGATTTCCTACCTAGTGGACTCTGTCACTCTGAAGTAAGGGAAGGGGAAAGCTAGTGCATTAGAGTCCTATGGCTCTGCCACCTAACCCCTGTGATTGGGCAGGAGTTGACTATAGGGAATTTTGTCCAGCTGCTTCAGTGTAAATACAAATCCTTGGGAGTTTTTCTCCTGCAGGGAACACCAAGTAGTAGAAGCTACCATGACCCACACAGATGGGCATTGTATCAGTCCCTTCCCATTGATTAATTTGCAGCAAATGGGAATTAAATCTTGCTCTTCATCAACCCAACTGTAGCCCCCTAGGGAAACTGCAGGAGCCCTTCTCTTGGGTGCAGTTACTGAGACTTGATTTTTATGAGCTGGGCTTTTCGTCTCCTCTGCTGGCTCATTGTGTGGTACCTCTCATGAGTCATAAATGTCAGCAGAAATTAATAGAGGTAGAGGATGGCTTTCAAACACATTCTTGCCTATAAAACTGGTCAGGATTCACTACCTATGAAATGCTGAGCCAGAGAGAGAGAAAAGGGGGTGTGAAGAAGAATAAAAACAGGACCGATCTCCCCTAGGGACAGAATAAGAAGGCTGAATGCTGCAGCTGAATCATGAGTAGCCAGGAAATGTTTGGTTCAAGCCAGCTCCAAGCTGTGATCCAGGTGTTGTATTAAAGTGTCCCTATTACTTCCAACAGTCATCTCTGTCTGGCATGTGCCAAGGGCTGCTTTTTAAACTTCTTTTTTGTCCTCAGGGCAAAGCCAAATCTTGTGACTGCAGGAAACGGCTCAGATAGTTTCTTTTGAGCAGCTTGATTCTAGAGATTGTTTTGGGGTGGGAAAGCAACAATGCCAAGATCTCAGCTTTTGGATTACCAGGAAGGTCCTCAACATACAGATTGAAATGCTCCACCCTTGTGTGTTTGCCCACATCCCCAGCAAGCCTGTCTTCTGTGTTATTTGTAACGTACTCATTTGTAGTGTCGGGAGTCCAAGAAGCAAGTCCTAGTGTAATTGATCTTGGAAATTGTAGGATTGTGGCTGGAAACAAGCGCTCTGAGTACAGCTGACCTACACAGTGGGCATCTGGGCGAGCACTCGTGACGTGCTGCTCCTAACACAGAGATCTTTACTGTTGCCAGCCATGTATTTAATTCCATAGCTGCACATGGTGCTACCTAATAGGTACGCTGTGCCAGCATATGGCTCCCCCACAGAGCACAGTGGCTTTTTGTAATGCCTTGCAGGGCTCCCTACAAACTCAGAGAAGAGGAGGGTGAACCTGGTTCACCATTGTGCTTTGCTAGTTTTAGGGTACAGCTGCACTAGACTAGAGACGAGGAAGGTCTTCCACCGGCTTATCTACTCCAGCCCCCATGAGCCGCAGCGTCTCTCCTGCTGATACTGACTGTTCACAGCGGTACTTTTGTTGGTGTAATTAATGGCCGTCAGGTGTGAGATGCATTCAACGCCTGCCCCCGCCCCCCCCGAGTGACATGTTATGACGACATAAGCTGTAGTGCCGACAGTCTTACAGTGGTGTAACTCCATTAATGTCAATAGGATTACCCCTGATTCGTGCCAGAGGAAGCTAGCTCTAAATCAGACTCCTTGTATCTACACTTTGTATTTACTTGCCTGTCCCTCTCATCTTTGATCATCATAATCTGCAGCCATAACAATGAAGCTGGGTGTCTGGCGTGTTCAGGGCCAATATAGCTCTTCTGCAAAGCAACCCTCGGGTTAGTTCCTAGAAGCACTGACTAGGCGACGGATTTGATCTCTCTTCTTGCTCCTAAATAAAGGGTGTTAAACTTGTGGCCCGTGGGCCGGATCAGGCCCGTGAAGGGCACCAAGCCAGCCCATAGAGCTGCTGCCTGGGCTGTGCCTGGAAGCTGTCTGCAGCAGCGACCACCAAAGGCAGGTTACCAGCACAGGAGGGCGTGCTTCTGACTCACTCATGTGATCCAAGTCATGGCACAGGGGAACAAAGGAAGCACTCTGGCCAATCCCAGCTCAGCTGTGTTGTAATCTGCCAGCCAATCACAGTCTCAGTCCCAGCAGGCTAGGCTGGCTCCAGACAGCCACTGCACTGCCCCCCCACCCCAACTGTTCACTGTCAGTATGCTAGTTTGATTGACAGCACATTGCACGAATCACAAATAAACAAGGAAAAAGTGGCTGGGGCGCACATGGGAACAAGCCAATCAAAGGCTAGCTGGAACTAAGCCAACCAGAGGCCAGCATTCTGAATGACTGACAGCGAATGGTCCGGGAGGGGGAGAGGCGGGAGCCCAGCCTGGCTGCCTGTGACTGAGTGATTCTTTTGCTGCCACCAGGAGGCAGGGGAAGGGGAAAGGGATGGAGAGGGGACCCCACAGGACAGGGCAAGGGAAGGTGTGGGAGAGCTTTCAGGGTTGGGGAGGAGAAAGGGGAGCCCAGGCCGCTCTGAACGTGGAGGGGGAAGAGGTTGGGGAACTATGCAACCACGTGGCCTGTGACAGGTGTCCTGCCTTCCATGTGTCCCCCAACATTGAGTGAGTTTGACTCCTCTGGTCTGAAAGCTCCTGAGAATCTTTGGCTAATGCAAAAGAATCCAGAGTGGCTGGGTGCAGTGGGGATCTCATCACGGGGTACAAAGCGGCCTTGGTATATTTAAACAAAGGAGGGACAGAAGAGCTCTTTTATCCCAGTGAAGCACCTTTTACCTGCTCTGCTGCATCCCATCTTCTGATGTGGCAGGTGAGGTGATTGCCTGTGATACCTATTCCTGACACTGGGACAGAATTACTGATGTGCCTTGGACTTCCACCTGCCAGTCACTGGAGCGTGAAGGAGCCCATGACTCGACTGACTTACCAGAACATTGAAAGTGTCTTGTTGGTTGTACAAGTGTCTGTTGCAGCTCAGGCAGTCCCGCTGACAGTCACTGAGCACATGGGCGAATAAGCACAGCAACAAGAGATCCCACAGCAGAGCCCTCATGGTGGCAGTTGTGAGACCTAGGGAGCAGAGAAACAAAGAGAAGCAGCTCAGTGAAGAGGTTGCTCCCAATCTGTTAGAAAGAGATTGCTGGGTCACCAGAGCTGCAAAATTTCTTAAGCAACAGGTTGTTTTTCCCAGGATAACAACAAGGAGCATGTTGTCTGACTGGGCATTTTTGGAACCTGGTACAACATCAGCTTTGGTCCATCAGTTGGTGCTTCCACAAGCTGTCCATGATTTTACAACACTAATGGTCAGGACTCTACTAGGCTATTACAAACTCTACCACTGATTCCCTCTGTTACTCTTGGGTCATAAAGTCATTTAACTTCTCTAGGTCAGGTTCCCATTATTAAATTGAGAATCTTGTCTTTCCAAAGGGATGTTGAAGAGACTCAGGCCATGTCTACACCAGTGATCTTACAGCACCAAACTGGTACCCGTGTAGCTGCACCATCATAAGATTGCTCATGCAGACACTCTTTGGTAACACAAGTGAGATCTCCTGTTGAGACGATAAAACCTCCTCCACAAGTGGCTGCAGCTATATCAGTGGGAGAAAGTCTCCTGCAGGCATGGCACTGTGTACGTTACCATGTATGTTGGCCAAACTGTCCTCAGGGGTCTATGTTTTTGCACTACTTGTGGTACGCCAGGCAGAGTGTGGTCAGGCATGCTGAGCAAGATGTATGTTTATCAGTGTTTTTAGTAGTGTTGTTCTGTGTCCAGCACTGATGTCTGTTTGGCTGCATGTGTGAATGCATGCGTGAGTCTTCGAAGGCATGCTCCCTTAGGATTACCCCTGGCTCAGATCTCTAGTGGAAACTCAGTCTATGTCCACATGAGGCTTTTATTTCGAAACAACTACCCAGCTCTCGGGCCGCGGGAGCCCCACAGTCCCTCCCCTGCTGCTCCAAGAGCAGTGGGGGAGTCAGGGCAGGGGGATCCCTGCCCTGGGGGCGGTTTTCTCCTGCTTGGCTCTCCAGGTGAGAGCCAGGCAGGAGACTGGTTGGAAACATGGCCCTGTCGGGGCCATGTTGCCACACCTCCTATGCTGCCCCTCTCCTGAAGCGAAATAGCATGTCCGCATGCAGGGCATGCTATTTCACTTTCAGGGTTTCCCTTATTTTGAATTAAAATTTTTTTATTTAATTTCGAAATAAGGATTTTATTTCAAAATAAGTTATTTTGGAATAGCTTATTTCAAAATAACCATCTACGTGTGGACATAGCCTCAGTTAGCCCAATGGTCTAAAGCCAGCCTTGGATCTTAAGCAGGAGCTCAATTAGCCTGGTGATCCAAAGACAAAGTGTTCTTTTGGTTAACACTTTGGGTTACATTTGGCTCAAATCTTTAGTGGGAACGTGGTTAGCCCAGTGATTTGGAGCCTAGGTGTACCCTGTGTGCAAGAGGTAAACTGAGGCAACACTCATGATCTAAGAAACCAAGATGGCCACTGATCTTTGTAGAAACCAAGGTGTCAGGCTAGGCTTTATTGCTGCGTAGGACTATGGCAAACAATCCATATCAACAGATTTGTTGGCAGCATTGGTGCTCTCAATGCAACGGAACAGCTTGACTGACAGCAAGACTTGCTGTCACCCCCTCGACTGCACAAAGTCTGAGCTCTAGGGTTCCTACTTTTATACTCTAATCTACCTTTACATTGATTGGTCTGTGCACTCCTTCTTTGATGCCATACTTTAATTTGATAGGTCCCTGGGCATCACCATTCATCAAGGTGTCATGATTTGGCCAAACCTTACCCTTGCATAGGTCATTTATGTAAAACATACCTCGTTATCTCTTTTGGCATTAGACTGGCCTAACACCTCCTTTCTCCAAGTACTGTCTCATCTTTATCCATATTATTGTAGTTTCAGCTTATTTCGTGCCAATTTTAATGAAGTTATACTTTCACAACCTGCCTCATGGTGCCTTTAATTCATGCCCAATGTGCATTCCAGTCAGGCCCACTTTCTTGGATTACTTTGTTAGGCCTTGGGCCAGTACCTAGACACTTCTACTTATTTTTCTTAACTTTTTACTTTCTCCTACAGCCCTGAGCAATGTAAGTTTTGCTAACATAAGAGATAGTGAAGACATGGCCTTGATAGTTTCTAAGGCACTTTAAGATCCTGGAACGAAAGGTGCAGATGCGCAAAGCAAACTGGATGAAGAACAAGGAGTATTGCCAGTAGATTGAGGGATGTGATTGTTCCCCTCTATTCAGCAGTGGTGAGGCCACATCTGGAATATTGTGACCAGTTTTGTGCTCCCCACTACAGAAAGGATGTGGACAAATTAGAGTCCAGCGAAGGGCAATGAAAATGATTAGGGGGTTTGGGCACATGACTTATGAGGAGAGCCTGAAGGAACTAGGCTTATTTAGCTTGCAGAAGAGAAGACTGAGGGGGGATTTGATAGTGACCTTCAACTACTTGACGGGGCACTCAAAAGAGGAGGGAGATAGGCTGTTCTCAGTGGTGACAAAGGACAGAACAAGGAGCAATGGTTTCAAGCTGCAGCTAGGGAGGTCTAGGTCAAATATTAGGAAAAACTTTCTCACTAAAAGGGTGGTAAAGCATTGGAATGGGTTGCCTAGGGAGGGGGTGGAATCTCCATCTTTGGAAACATTTAAGACCTGGTTGGACAAAACCCTGGCTGGGATGATTTAGTAGGAGTAGTCCTGCTCTTAGCAGGGAGGTTGGACTAGATGACCTCAGAGCTCCCTTCCGGCCCTAATATTCCACTTCTATGAACCTCTGGTCTAAAAACAAACAAGGAGTCCTGCGGCACTTATAAAGACTAACAAATGTATTTATCACTTGAGCTATTGTGGTAGAAAATCCCACTTTGTCAGGTGCTTGAAGATAAACAAATGCTCATGGGATAAATACATTTGTTAGTCTTTATAATTGCCACCAGACTCCTTATTTGTTTTGTTGCACTAGATTAACATGGCTATCCCTTTGGAACTAGTCATCAAGAAATGGTCTAAAAATGTATTGGTTCAGCAAACACGAGTAACGAATATACTGATAGACTATCAGACTTCCAAACAATTTGCTAATTTAAAGAGCGACTAAGTCCATAACGAACAGCATTATTCATAATACTCCAGCAGTGCTTAGTGACACATGAACGGGAAACATTGCCAAACATATGGGACCAAATTCTGCTGTCAGACACGTTCATACAGTTCAGACTGTCTGCAGTGATAGATGTGCTTGTCTGGTAGACTAAATCTGTGCTTGGCATGGTGCTGGAGGAAAACCCCCTATCAGTGAGAGATAATGGGGCGTGTTGTACCGTCACTCCTCCAGGGATAGCCTAGTAAAATCAATGGGGGCTGAAAGGGAGCAACTCTGCCCTTTCTTGGGGCAGACAAAAAGCAAATTCAGTTATGCTTTGTTGTAGCCAAAACAAGATTTCAAAGTTAATTCTGTGCTGATGAAGGAATAGCCACTAGAGGTTGAACTTGACCCGACAACAGATGTATCCAGAACTTAGTGAAGCTAACCTTGACCTTGGAGTGATCATATGTGGTGGGGGTGAGAGAAGAAATCAGTTTTCGTGATCTGTTGTGGATTCTGAGCTGAGACTGCCACTAGGTTTTCTGATGAAAGCCAGTTATGGGGCTGATTTATGGGATGTGGATGCTGTCTGCTAGGGGCTGTGTAGAAACCACCTTCCTTAGAGTCATCCATTTCCCCAGCTTCAGTTTGTTTGTATTCACTTTGCTTCTCTCTGCCTAGCAAGTCTTCCTCTCCATCTCCAGCACAGCTAGATAGAAATTACTGTTTTGTCTAAGTGATTCCATTCCCCTGACACTGACAAGACGAATCCCAACCCAAGCCTTCTCCCTGGGTTTGACTGGCTTTAGAACTCAACCTATAAGAAATTTGTGCCTCAGACCCTAGTTTCCTGTTGTCCTCCACCTCTACAAGTACCAAACTAATTACTGAGAAATAGAATCAGTCAGTGGTGGCTGAAGATGTGAACCAATAAGATCTGAAAACAATTTACAGCCGCCAAAGCAGACTGACTTTTGTGTTGCTGGGGTTGCTTATGGCCCTGTTCCAGAAGGGGAAACTGAGGCACCTAGTGGTGAAATGACTCAGTCCACCTCCTGCAGGGAATCTGAGCTGAAGAGGTTGTACCTAGGATTTCTTTCCCTTGTTAAGAAGATTTGGAATGTCTCAGAATGAGATACTAGCTTAAACAACAGTGAACAGGGGGCCCCCTGTCTTTTCCCTTAGCCCCCCAAAGATCTAACATCTGAAATTGCAGCACCAGATTTACTACGTTTTATTATTTGTACTGTGGTAGCATGTAGAGACCCCAGTCATGGATCTGGGATGCACCATGCTAGGTGCCGCATATGTGCTGAGGTCTGGCCTATCTGAAAGCTCCCTCTTGAGCTGTTGTATTTACTTAGTACGTCTGGGGAAACTGGAACAAGAGCTTGGGTCCTGGCACACAAACGAAGCAGGTCTTTTTATTTTCATGATAGTGTGAGAGGAGACAAGATGCACAATTATTCATTAAGGGTGCCCGGGAGTGGTGCTGTGGTGCAGGCAGGGTGCCTGTCACCCGAGTGATGTATATTGAACACAGTGGGGGTGCCAGTCTCTCTGCTTCATGTGAAATGCCTGATCTGCTTTTCCCACTGCATGGGGCCACGACTCCTACCATGCTCAATAGCATGACAGATGTTCTGCATTATGTCTCTTGTCTGGTGGGATGTTCTGTTTGTGATTCGACCTCCATGTCAAGCAATCTCTGCGCACATGGCACAAAGCTGCCAGGCTTTGGAAAGCTCCCTCCTTGCAGTGTCACTTTTGTTTCCTTCCCTGATGCTCCTCAGCAGTGACAGTCCCCGAATGGGGGTGTGACAAAGTGGAGATACTCATGGGACTTTTTCCTCTGAGCGTTATGTGCTGTGCCTTCATTTTTCCTGCTTTTCTGCTCCTGCGTCCTCATCGGTGGTGAGCAGAGGGCACTCGACCACAATTCCAGAGAGGCTCCATCACAGGGGGTCCACCTTGTGAACTGGATATGAGCTGGCACTATCCTCCCTGGGCAATACACTGAGGACCAGGACCCCCTGCAGCTCAACAGCCGAGGACTGGATCCAGAGGTGATGCCTAGAGTGACACAAATTCTACTCCCCCAGATAACAGTAAATGGGGATGAATGGAAGGGGTTCAGTCCTGGGCCTTGGTCCTGGTGCAAAGAGGTTAGAAAGAAACCAGACCTCTGCAGATTGAGAAGTCCCTTGCATGAAGAAGTTCTTCACTGGCATAAAGTCAGGATTATTGATACCTGCACCACCATTTTTGTAGGTCATAGTGTAGGGACATCAGGTACACCTCCCGGGCTTTCCGTAACACACTTACCGCTGTGGTGACACAGTAATGTGACCCAACAGGGTGCTTGAGAAAAGCTAGTTTAGACTAGCCAGGGCTTCCCTGATCTACAGTTGGGGCCATGGCTGGATTTGGGAGATTGCTTGGGGGAAGGCAGCTCTGAACAGCCAGCCCATCCCCCACCGACCCAATCCAACTTCTGTGATTGGGGCCAAAGCTGGATTTCGCTGCCGGTGGCATCCCCGTGTCCCTCCCAGGGATGAATCGTGGGACTTATACAGCTGTGGCCCTGGGTCCCAGCTGGGGCCCGCTTCTGCCTCAGTGGGGTGACAGAGAGTGGCCAGTCATGGGGAGGCATTGCCTCCCCCTGCCTCTTATAAACTCTGCCTCTGAAGGGGTTGAACTGACTCCAGTCTGGCTGCTAAAGGATTGGACAGGCACAAATGACACAAGTCTGATGTGTGCCTGTAGCATTTAATGGCTTGTCTCATTCCTTGCTTTTGTAACCTGTGTTTTAAGACTACCTATTTTTCTCCACTGAGAATAAACTTAGCTTAGAAGAGGCAGACGCAAATCTTATTCTGGAGGCTCATTTGTCAATCTTCACTGCTAGGTGAACAGCTTGAGCAAGGCCTTTAACTTTAGCTCATGTCGCCCTTTAGAAACAAAAAATAATGGATCGCTTTGTGTAAAAAAAGATAATTCCCTGCATGCTGGTCTGATTTGTCAAAGTGCCATTCTGCACAATAAGGATAACAGCTTTTATTCGAGTGATTAGCAGCTGAGAGCTGAAATTGCCATTCACCTGGATAATCAGAAAGATTGTGCGCTAGCTTTAGGTTGTTTTCTGGTGTCAGTACTGAAGGATGAACACACTGAGGAAACACAGTCTATAATTGGGATGATTTAGGAGGCAACCAGGTTAACTAAACACCGGGGTCTGCTTTTACCAACTGCTTGTTGCAATCAGCAATCAAGGATCGCGCTTGTGATTGTGGCATTCGTTACACTGTCCACAGGCCAGCTTATAATTGCCTTTGGGCAAACACAAAGCTGAGATGTTTAGCACAGAGCTAGTAAAGTAAAACCAAATCCTAACGCAGTCAGGGCTGGTGCAACGCAGTAAGCTTGGTAAGCGGTGCAGGGGTGCGCCACCACTTGAGGGGCGCAAAACGGGAAACGCGCCATTGCTTGGCGCTGTTACGTCATTCATATGTGCCGGCATCTGCTGTGCTTGCAGTGGGGCGCCAACAACAGTAGCGCCAGTCTTGAACACAGTGGAAGTCAGTGGCTCAATGCCAATTGGGCCTCAGTTTGACCATGCTCGCACCAGTGTAAAGTGAGAGTAACCTGGCGACCATCTGGGGAGTTCAATTGATGCCATATTGGTATAAGGTCAGACCTGGGTCTGCTGATTTCAGTAAGACCAGGATTTCGACCACAACCGTTCTTTTTGCTTCAGCTTTACAAAAGGTAGATCGTGCTAGACCAACCTGATTTCCTTTTCTGAGAGGATAACAGATTTTTCAGACAAGGGGAATATGGTGGACCTAATCTACTTAGATTTCAGCAAGGCATTTGATATGGTTCTACATGAGGAATTATTAGTTAAGTTATCAAAGATGGGAATTAATATGGATATAGTAAAGTGGATAAGGAACTGCTTAAAGGGGAGGCTACAGCGGGTCATACTGAAGGGTGAACTGTCTAGCTGGAAGGAGGTTACTAGTGGAGTCCCTCAGGGATCGGGCTTGGAACCCATCTTGTTTAATCTTTTTCTTGCTAGCCTTGGCACAAAAAGTGGGAATGTGCTAATTATGTTTGCAGATGACACCAAGTTGGGAGGTGTTGCCAATACAGAGAAGGATCGGGATATCTTACAGAAAGATCTGGATAACCTTGTAAACTGGAGTAGGATGGAATAGGATGGAATTTACTAACGGGAAGTGCGGGTCATGCATTTAGGGACAAATAACAAGAATTCTTCCTATAAGTTGGGGACGCATCACTTGGAAGGGACTGAGGAGGAGAAGGATCTGGGAGTACTGGTTGATCACAGGATGACTAGGAGCCGCCAATGCAATGTGGCCATGGAAAAAGCCAATGTGGTCCTAGGATGCATCAGAAGAGGTATCTCAAGTAGCGACAGGGATGTGTTAGGGCCATCCCTAGGGTAGGGCAAGAGGAGCAGCTGCCCAGGGCCCTGCGCTTTTGGGGTCCCATAGGGCCCACACCGCTGTTCCCCTGTGCCTGGGACCAGGCGAGCTGGCCAAAAGCAGCAGCCCGGTTTAGCGCTGCCGGTCTGCACCCCCACCCCTGGCCACGCGCACCACTTTCAGCTCTGTGCTGGAGCAGCGGGGAGGTGGCGGGAGGCAGCATGAGGCCCATATCACTATGGCCCCTGGCCGCACTGCCTCCTCCCTGCTGCCCCGGCACAGAGCCGAAAGCAATGTGCATGGCCAGGGAGTGGGGGGAGCCGACCGGCAGCGCTGAATTGGGCCACCGCTTTTGGCTGGCTGTCCCGGTCTTCAGCATGGGATGGCCGGAGCTGGGGCCTGCCCTTGCCCTGGGCCAGCTGGCCCTGCCCCCCAGTGGCACGAGAGTGAGTGGGGGCCCCAGAGAGGGCGATTTGTCTAGTGCCCCACACCGCTCTAGGGACAGCCCTGGTGTTAGTGCTGCTGTACAAGGCACTGGTGAGACCCCATCTGGAATATTGTTTGCAGTTCTGGTCCCCCAAGTTTAAAAAGGATGAATTCAGATTGGAACAGGTGCAGAGAAGGGCTACAAGGATGGTCCCTGGAGTGGAAAACCTGTCTTAGGAGAGGAGACTCAAAGAGCCTGGCTTTTTTAGCCTAACCAAAAGAAGGCTGAGGGGAGATATGATTGCTCTCTATAAATACATCAGCAGGATAAATATCAGAGAAGGAGAGGAATTATTTGAGTACAGCACCAGTGTGGACACTAGAACAAATGGATACAAACCATCCATCAGGAAATTTAGGTTTGAAATTAGATGCAGGTTTCTAACCATCAGAGGAGTAAAGTTCTGGAATAGCCTTCCAAGGCGAGCTGTGGGGGCAAAAAAAGTAACTGCCTTCAAAACTGAGCTCAATAAATTTATGGAGGGGATGGTGTGATGGGGTGGCCTCATCTGGAAACTGACTCATCTGTGGCTACTGGTGGTGGCTATGCCTATGGCCTAAGAAAGGAGGGTAGAAAGGGTGGGTTTTTAGTTACTACAAGAAATTCTTTCTTGGGTGACTGGCTGGTGAGACTTGCTCACATGCTCAGGGTTTAACTGATCGCCATATTTGGGGTTTGGAAAGAATTTCCCCCCCGGGCTGATTGGCTAGGGTCGTGGCAGATTTTCGCTTTCTTCTGTAGCATGGAGAATGACTCACCTGCTGGTGAATTCTCTGCATCTTAAAGTCTTTAAATCACAATTTTAGGACTTTACTAACTCATTCATAGGTTAGAGGTTTATTTCAGGAGTAGGTGGGCAAGGTTTTGTGGCCTGCATTGTACAGGTGGTCAAACTAGATGATCATACTGGTCCCCTCTGACCTTAGAGTCTATGAATCTGTGAAAGTGATGCTCTGAAGGAAATGGATGGTCCATACAAAGTCTCATTAATTTAGCATTGCCACCAGTGTCAGAATGTAACCCAGATTTCCATAATTTCTGATAGTAATCAGATTTATAGCACTTTGGTATCATGGTCGCACACAGTTTGTGTCTGGCTGGAATAGAGCGTGCCAAGGGCATGGAAGAGTTAATCTCAGTAAAGCTTGCTTATTGCTTCCATTTGTTGTTTGCAGACTGTAGGAGGAAGAGTGCTGATAAGGTTGGGAATTAGGCCTTAATCTTTGCTGAGTCTCATTAAAGATGGACGGCAGAATGAGTCAGAGGATTGGCAAAAGCTTCCAGGAGAGGGGCCGGGAATGGTAATAACCCATTTAACTCATGCCTAAAAGTCATTTGGATTAATCTCATCTATGCATGGAGACAGAGTGACCTGAGGGGCTGAGCATGGTGGGCCAGGCACTGCTTTGTTTCTCTGATTCCCTGGGTGTCCCTGTGCAAGTTCCAAAGGGGCCAGCCGTGTTAGTCTAGTTCAGCAAAACAAACAAGGAGTCCTGTGGCACTTAAAGACTAACAAATTGATTTATTGCATATTGTGCAAGTTGTCACCCCTTTGTGCCTCAGTTTCCCCATCCATAAAATGGGCAGTACCTGTCTCCCACAGCATTGAGAGGGTTAATTACTAAAGAGCACAGAATATTTTGTAGGTGGGAAAAACTCTACAGAAGTGCTAACTGTTACTATCCACAGTATCTCCATCTCTGTGGTATTGCCTGCCTCTCTTCTTCCTCTTTACGGCAGCTCCTGCAAGTAGTGTAGTGGCTAGCACCTCTGCTTAACATGCAGAAGGTCCTGGGTTCCATTCCCAGGGGGTTGGACTCAATGATCCCATGAGGTCCCTTTCAGCCCTTTGATTTGATTTGATTTGACTTGACTTGACTGTGAAACCAGTTACCAGTAATGTTGAGGTTATATTAGATACCCAATGCAAAAGGGCAAGACTTATTCATAGCTGTGTATGAAGCACTAATGCCATGATTAAGTGCAGCTACTGCAAGTGGTTCTCAACCACTGTGTCGCCACACAGTGGTAAGTGCATCATGGGGAGATGGCTGGAATTGGGGTGGTGGAGGTAGTCTGGTGTGTCCTGCGGGGTCGATACGCCATCAAGTGTGTCATGACCCACAAAAGTTGAGAACCACTGCTTTACAGGGCCGCTGCAAGGCTCTCATTTAAAAAAAAAAAATCTGTTAGTCTTAAAGTGCCACGCAACTCCTTGTTGTTTTCTCATTTTAAAGCCTGTTCTTATTTTTCAGCTTTTATGTTTTGGGGAGCACCCAGAGATTGTGCTGAAGAGAGCTGACATGGCCAGGCCATTTGATCTTAATGCCACCTCCCTGACATTTATTAATCATTACCATACAGAGTGATTACCTGGGAATTAAGACCACCATAAAGGAGCAATGCCCTACCAGTACTTAGGACCCTTTTTTGGTATCTAATTTTTAAGACCTTGTCTCTTCTTTGTATTTATTAATTATTGTTTCAGCCCAGAGCAGGCTGCACCCCACACATGGACATGGATGAGAGCGTGTGGCTTCAGTCCTGCTCACGTGCTACTGGTTCATTCTTTGTGTCTCAGGATGGGGAAGAGGCAGGGGATGAGTGTAATTAATATGAAGGGGGTTTGTGGGGGGCTGTTGGATGCAGACAAGACCCTGGAGGTCTCTGGACCAGTCATATAGAGTTGTGCTCGCACCCTGCCCTGGCTTAGCTCATCAGTTTATGGATGGGGCTGATTAGAAAGGGCAAAACTCCTCCAGGCCTGATTCTCACCTCACTCGCACACTGTAACCCAAGTACCTACAAGAGACTTATTTCTGACTCAAACCAAAGTAACTGGGGAGAGGATGAGGCCCTCCCGGCAGCTCACCACACTCCATTATTTTGCCCCCAACTGAGGTTTCAAGTTCACTGTGCCCTAGAAAAGCAGGCTGTGAGTGGCTGGGGGAGACACAGAGATTAGCATCCAGTCTTTTCTTTCCTGCTAATTGAAAGATCTTATCATCAAGGTCTCTTCAGGCACTAGCAATTATCACCCAGTGAATGAAATGCACCACAGAGAACTGGCTGGGACAGACATGTTCTGGTTAGAGCGATAAGCAAAGCAGCCGATTTCTACTGTGGTGCAATGTGAAATCCTGGTTTGGGGAGCAATTGCTTGCAGCTCTCAAGAGATCAGCGCTGAGATGGGGTCAGAACAGCAGCCGTGAACTGTCTCTCTCTCACGAGCCTCCCACAATCAGTCCAGTCAGAAAGTGAGGGCTGAGGGGAGTCCCCCAGGATGGAGGGCAGAGATCGCTTCACAGACGGTCCTTTTTCAGAGGGCAAATTAAGCCGGCTTTGGGGATTTTAGTTTAAAAATTAAATTGTAAAGAAGGATACGGAGACTGAGGTATGGTCCAGAAGAAGCTACAATTTCTCTTTGTTAGTTGCTAAAGGTGCCACAGGCCTCCTTGTTTAATTTCTCAGTTGTGACCGTACAGCCAACGTAATCACCAGGTCCTACCTTTCCTTACCCACCCCATAGTCCCTAGTGCAGGGGGCATGACCAGAGCACTCTGGCAGTCCTTGGCTGCTGGACAGTCTTTGGGGCCAGAACCGGCCAGCGTAACTTAAGAGCAGCCCTTAGGCTGACTTAAGTTACACCAGCGCTGGTGGGACTTGCAACGAGTCCCAGGATTGGGAAGCCATAGCCAGCTCCTTATTGCTATCCTACACCACCTTTCTGCTGGACAGAGGTGAAATTCTGGCCCATAGCTTTGTTACAAAATCCAAATCCAGTGCCATTAAATGTCAAAGTCGAGTGGTGTGCAAAGGAGAAATTCTCTCCAGATATCCCTCTCCAGGGCGGGCATCATCAGCAACAAGAGTAGTCTTCTGAATGCTCAGTGAAACAGGCCAGGCCTCGCAGCCCTTTCTTCTTGCTGAGAACGTAGGGTCACAACAGTGAGGCTTTATAAATGGCAGGGAATGAAGGCAGGAGAATGAACTGGGAAGTGTGAAGGCAGGAAATCCAAAGAGATGCTAACAGCTTGTGCATCCAGTCACACAGCTGGTGGAGTAAGGTACTCGGGATGACTGTGGGAAAACATGCTCATCTCCATGCGCAGGGTGGCAAGGGAGAATGTACCTTATATATGGAATTAACAAACGTCGAGATGAAGCTGAAAGATTCTGCTGAGCAGAAATCTCTGGCTAGAATAGAGGGGTACCAACGTAGCTTCTGGGGGCGGAGGGGATTGTCAAGGGGGTTGGACAAAATTCTGCATGCTCATCAGTGTTGCTCAGCAAAGCAGGTTAAGAGCCTATGACTATGCTGCTAAAACTGCGCTATACCCCCTTTTTATAGGTCCCTGAAAAATGGCTGGTTTTATAGGCTTCCTGCTTCTGGTTGAGCTCTGTTATGCCTCAGTTTCCCCCTAGTAAAAAGGGGACAAAAACATTTACCTGTCTGGTAGGGTATGTTTGTGTGCAGGATCATTCACTTTTTGTAAAGTGTTTTGGGATCCCTGGATGAAATGTTTTAAGGAAGCATAAAATATTTTTAATGATCAGCACTCAGTGTAGCTTAATTGTGCTAAATTTCTACTGTGAAGTAGCCAAGCTAGAAAGCACTATGAAATGTGAGGAGTCTGCCTATCGGAGGGATATCTCTAGTTCCAGACAGGAGCATGGTGGAGGCATATAAAGAAATGAAGAATACAGAGGCAACTTGTTAGACTTGTCACACACATCCACTAACAAACCTCTCCCGTGAAATACAAGTGGAAAGGGAAAGATATAAAAGAATGTGCTGTTATTTTGAAAGCAGCGTACGATTGACCTATGAATGGTGGGCGTTGGTGAGGTAAATAGGTTAGTAAGATTCAGAAATGGATTAGACATTTAGATGACTAAGAATAATGCCTTCCAGTTAGAATGAAAAATGACAAAGCCATCAGTCCTCTTTCATCAGACCACAAACTGATTCGTAGCAGGATCCTGTAGGCTGGGAGTGGCCGAGAGGATGGATCATGTAATAATAACCAATTTTTTTCGTTTCTCCTGAAGCACCTGGCATTGGCCCCTCTCAGAAGACAGGATAGTGGGCTAGCTGGACAATTGGTCTGACCCAGTATGGCTGTTCTTATGCTCATATTCTAGGAAGAAATTCTTCACCATGAGATAACATTGCAAAAAGCACTCGGTGTTGGTCAAAACATGTTGTCACTTGGTGATGCTGCTGTGAAGCAACATAAGAAGTCAAAGCTGAACCTGTTCTGTGATGTGCTGTATCCAGACTAGCCAGGAAAGAGCCAGCTATACTTCAAGCTGTAGATAAGCCTAACATTGGAGCTTGGCAATGGTAAAGACCAAATAATTACCCTTTATAGGTATTTACTATTGTGCTCGACTACTTTGTCCAGACAGAGACTCAATGGCAGTCTTTGGCAAAATTGATTTAAAAGCCAGTAGCACTTTTGTGCTGAGCATTTGTGAGAACAGGCTGGGAATCATGAATTCTGCCCAGCTGGCTGCTGAGTGATCTTCTTAGGGTCAGGAAATGAGCCAATTCTGGCCACAATACCTAGTAAGAAACCGTCCCACAGGGGAGAGGGGATGGGATGGCTGGTCTTCTGTTCCTTCTTTGGATTCAATGGCCATAAAAGTTAGGATGGGTGGTGATATAATCAGTTATCTATAGCTTTGTTGGTGCATATGGAGCTTTTGCTCTGTGGGTGGAGCAGTATGAATCATACTCTGAGCTAGCAGGTAACGAAAAAGTGATTCTTATCCCAGGGAATGACAAAGGGTTGCACCCTGCATTCTCTAAATCAGTATTTCTCTACCTTTCCTGATTCCTGTACCCCTTTCAGGAGTCTGATTTGTTGTACCCCCCAAGTTGTACCCTCAGATTTCATCTCACTTAAAAACTCCTGGCTTACACAATCAGACATAAAGATACCTGTATCACAGCACACTGTTCCTGAAAAATCGCTTCCTTTCTCATTTTCGCCATATAATTATAAAATAAATTGACTGGAATATGAGCATTACGTTTACATTTCAGTGCATAGCATGCAGAACAGCATAAACAAATCTCTGTGAAATTTTAGTTTGTCCTATCTTTGCTGGTGCTTTTTTATATGGCTTACTGTAAAACTAGGAAAACATCTAGACAAGTCGATGTGCCCCCTGGAAGACCTCTGTGTACCCCGAAGGTAATGCGTACCCTTGCTTGAGAACCACGTCTCTGAAGTTTTCATTTATTAATTCGATCCACTCATAACATTATTCATTCATTCACGCACACACACCACAATGGGGCCCGAGCAAAAGCCCAGTTGGAAAGATTCCCATTGTCTTCGATGGGCTTTGGACCTGAACGCACTAGGGCTATCAGATGTCAGCTTCTGTTAGTCACTGGGAATTTGTCCAGCTGACTTCAGCAAATAGCCACAACATTGTCCAAGAGAGTCCCCCACTGGCAAGTTAAAACGCTGGCAGTTTTGTTCTCTGACTCTCCCTCGTCCAATGCAAAATATAAAATTATGGCTAGTCTTCCTATAAGCAAGGAAGACTCTGATCCTAAAAGCAGAAAATGCTGTTTTTAGAGATGTCTGTATACAAAATAGTAAGAATGTTTAACACCTAGAGTGTAGCAAAGCAGTTCACAAGCATTATTGCAAGAATGAGTAGATAAAAAGAAACGATAACATTATATTCATGTCTTTTGTGAAATTTCAGTGAAGGTTTTTATTGGCCACTGATTCCTCTTGTTTATTTGACGCTTGCAGAAAAGCAAGTGCATCCTCCTGTCGGTTTACTAAATTGTACTAGAGCTTATAATTCACCAAATTATAAGATACAGTGGAAGTGTAGACACAGATGTGAAATCTGTACATTCAGAAATGCAGCTGAGAGAGAGAGCCTTACTGGGAAATGGTTTCTTTGCCTATCTTCTTCCCATATAACCCAGTTAGAAACTTAATTATTCCTTTCCCTCCTTCTCCTGCCTGGGTGACCACCAGAATATTTTGTTTAGCTTTTTGTGTGTTTTCAAAAAGAACAAGATGACACTCTGAACTGAGTTGTCTTTGAGAACAGCCTCTAGTCAAGTTCCAAAGTTGTTCTTTTGTTCTTCCTTTAAATAAGATAAGGTAGAAATACTGAATGGGGGAAAGAATGGCCCAGCGACTGAGGGAATTCTGAGCTGGGTCAAAGGAATTTTCCGGGGAGTAACTGCACAAACGCATAGTAATTTTTTTCTAAAGATAACAAACAAACAACAAAATCCCCCAAAAGAAAACCAAAAAGCCATTCTGTTCAACAGAGGAACAGGCACCTGTGAAATGATTATCTAGAATGAGCAGTAAAGCCCATGATACCTGTCTGGTCACTAGAAATAGCAGGAAGGATAGAAATCAATAGACGCATAGCTAGGACGATTATGTGGTTTTTCCACAGTGGCTTCAATAGACCGATTAATTCCATCTCCTGTTGCATTTATAATTGGGTCCAAGAAAGATTTTCTAGGAAGCTGGATTGTGAAGGCAAAACTTTTTTTTCCTGAACCATTCACCAACACTAGCATCTTAAGCAAGGTCGGGTTTTTCAGTCCTGTTCAGCCAGGGAAAGTCCTTTGAGAGAATATATTAATTTTAACCCTTCGATCGGGGACAATACCTCAGTGAAACCAAAAGCCTCCCCTATTGTCTTTATACTAAAAGGATGTCCGATCTGGTGAAGCACCTGCACACAGAGACAGAGAGAGAGAGCCCTTGCAGTCCTGTGCTCCCCACACACTGTTAGCCACTGACACAAAGAGAAGCGCTGCTGGTGTAATCAAGCAATTGCCTACCTGAGGGTGTGTTGTCAGTTGCAAGGCTTCCTCCGATATGTGACTCTTCCACAGTGTCTCTGTCACAGTGGTGTGTATATATACAGTATACACACACATCCATGCATCTCCCGCCCCAGCCTACCACCACGTGCATCTCTGAGCCCACCCCTAGCATGCTGGCTGGCTGAGCAGCACCGTGCCCTTAGCATCCCCCCTCCTCCCCCTACTCCCCGAAACCTTTCCAGAAGCAGAGTCGCTTTGTGATCACTTTACCGGAACCCTTTAACGTACATATCGCAGCACCAGCCTGCTTGGACAAGCATTGCCTTGTTGCATTACTCACTCTTACCTACGTAAGTAAGGCTCAGACCTCCTGCTGTTGGCTAAGCTGTTTAGTCAGTGCCAGGAAGAGTCAAGGGTTTCAAGTTGGGAAGAGACCAAGAGTCCCACTCCTCTGGCCTGCACGTCACTCACAAAAGACTTCACTTGAAGCCAGAAGGATGGGGTGTCATTGTTCAGTTCCTCGTGTTCTCATGCAGTGTGTGTGTCATTGCACGTGGAAAAGCACTGACTGGGAAGCTGTGTGTTGACGTGGATGGAGCACTGGACCAGGAGACAGGACTTCTATGCCTGGCTCTGACCTGCTGGGTGACCTTTGGCAAGTTGCTTTATTGCCCTGTGCCTCAGTTTCCCTTTCTGTAAAAGGGGGCTGGCTCACAGCACCTGAGATCTAAGCACGAACATTGCTAGATAAAAGCTTTGTGAGTTTTTCTTTGTACTCACTAGAGAGTTTGAGAGTATTATTAATAACTCTTTGCCTTCATGTAGATACTAGCATCTTTCATTCGAGGACCTCAAATTGCTTCATAAATGTGTTAGTGAGTGGCGGATTACCGCACAGGCCCACACAGCCCGTGCCCAGAGGCCCACCATGATGTGGGGGTCCTCTGCCCCCCTGGCACTGGGAGGGTGGGGCCACCATGGACCAGAGGGTGGGCTCTGTGCTCTCGCCCTGCCCTAGGGCCAGCTGGTCTTACCCCCCCCCCATGGCTCTACCCTGAAGGAGGGGCCATTGCCCTAGGTGCAGGAGACCCAGAGGCCCTGCAACCCACCGCTGATTAAGCTTCCCAAGACCCCTGTGAGATAGGAAAAGCTCAAGAGGGGATCATTTCACCCATCACTGCCATGCAGGCCCATCTGAAATGAATCCAGCAGTGGTTTCAAAGCATACATCAACCTCTGCAACAGGATATGACAGAGTGTGAAGGAAAATTGCATCTCACTGAAACTGCAAAGGGGAATTTTTGAAAGACGACAGGCTGGAATTTTGCCAGAAGACGAGGATTAAATGACCCTTTTACGTGAAAAATACCAGGAGATTAAAGATGCCAAATGACCAGGCCCTGGTTTTTTTCATCTCTTCTGGAAGATGAAGCCTCATGCAGCCCGCCAACCCCTCCAGGTGCTGGGGTGTTGACTCGATATTGACTCAGGAGTAAGTGCTAGCTACCAAATTGTCATTACTACATTGTGACTCTCTTAGATGGTTTCTGAAGATTTTCCCATTGTGCCCCATTCTATGACTCAAGCCTCCTTTAGCCCACCCCCAACCCTTCTGCAACAGCATGCGATATCTGTAACAGGCCATTTGTGAAGCTTGCTCACAAGGTAGGTCAGTTACAGCAGCAGACACCTATAGAAATGTGTAGTAAGGCCATGAGAATTTGGAGATCTGGCATCCGATGTGGTCACGTGTCCATGTGGACCGGTGAGCGTGAATGGTGCATACCTCCTGGGACAGCGAATGAATGGGGCCTGCTAGCCTCATGTAGAAGAGAGCACCATAAAAGTTGATCTTGCGTCTGCAGTGCATGAAGTGAGTGCGAGGTCCCCTGTCCAATTTGTTCCAATGGGAGACGTGGCCTTCACTTGTCTCTCCCATCACCTTCCCCTCCTCTGAGGGCCAGCGAGTGCTGAGATGCCACGGAGGGCATTCAGATCTGAGAGTTTGGTCTGAGCCCTAGCTCTGAACAAGAGCTTCATTTACACAGTTCACTGTTTCAGGGGCATAAATAAAATCATTTTCTCCCCAGAGGAGCTATAGCGGCAGCTAGCCACCGATATGAGAGACACCAGGGAACAGCCTCTCCACACAGGGCCTTTGGAAAGTATGCCACCCTGTCTTGCGAACTGCTGTGTGTGTACAACAAGTGGGAAAGTCATAGAGCAAAGGCATCAGCGTGATTCAGCCACAGAGCAGCAAGAGCTTGCTCGAGAAAAAAAGGCAGCCTGGCATGTCAGATAGGACAGGAACCTAATCGCTCATGTAGGGTCAGAAGAGGCCCTGTAGGAATGATCCCCAGCTCAGGCACGTTAATCCTAAATCCCTGCTGAATTCAAACTCCAGCAGTGACAGCCTGCTTTCCCCAGGCTCTGCTGGAAGTAAGATTTTTCTCTGGTTCCTCTATTAAATGGTGTTGCTCTTTGTTGTGAAACCTAAGCCATATCGCGCCATTCTTGAGGTGGCTGCATCAGAGGCCGACAAAGTGATCTAGGAACCGTTTGCAGGAGGTTGGAGAGCACTTTGAGCTCCCTCAGGATGAAAGGGGTGATTGACGTGAGCTGTTATGATTTACATAGGTCCTTGCTGAACCTCAGACTAGCTGGAGGATCGCACGTGATGTGGGTAGAGAGTTGCTATTAACAAATAACTTCATCCCCAACTTTAACCTTCTTCAAATAGTTCGGGACCCTATGGAGAGGATTCTCTGGATTCTCCGTCTATTTCACTGGTCCCCCAAATTGTGAGCTGTGCCCCACAGGAACATTCGGGAACAACAGGGCCTAGTCCAGCCCCCACAGAGATGGGGAGGGACTGTCACCCAGCCCCATTCCCCAGCTGCGGCTCCTGTCTTCCCCCAAGTCAGCTCTGCCTCTACCCCCAGCTCTTCCCCCCATCCCAGTTCTGCCCCCCAGCTCTGCCTTCAGCCCGTGCTTCTCCTCAGTGTAGTAATGGAGTGGCTGTGTGGACAGATTTCGTGGCTGGTACAGGTGGGGGCACAACTGGAAAAGCCGGGGAACAGGTGCAGTCAGTCTAAGTGACTTGGCCAAGGTCACACAGGGAGTTTGTGGCAGAGCACTGAGCTGGACCTCATTCTTCTGAGTCCTAGGAAGCTCCCTAACCACTTATTCTGTATTAACATATTAAATCTTACACATCCTGGCGCACTTCCTGGAGGGTGGCCAGGGTTGAAGTACCTCACTCCCACCTGGTCTTAGCGTGGGTAGCCTTATTTGTGCCTGCTGTGAACTGGGTCCCCAGTACCCCCGGCCACAGACAACACAAGCACATCCACCCAGGCCTACACAGGCCCCACTGTGCTCTACCTCCTAACTGTGCTGCCTAATTCACCCCACCGAGATACCTCTGCAGTGGAATCGAGTATAAGTTTGTTTTAAAAAGCCTGGAAATTCATGAGCAAGTGGAAGTATTGGAAATAAATGGTTACATTTAAAATAAAATCATAACCTGCATTCTAGAGCACAGACGTCATTAACAAGTTACTCGTGTAGAATACAGTATTGCTCAGCTCAGATCCTGCCGGCCTGGCTTTGAACCTCCTTATATGAGACATACATGCTGTCGCTTTACCATGTAGGTGAAGGATCTAATGTGTCCCTTTGCACTCCAAGATACACCCAGTCAATCCTTTGTCTTTACTGAAAAGCAGGACACCTCCCTGCTCTTTGTTTTTTCCTGTAGATTTCCTTTCTTGCACATTTTCCAATCTCTTATTTAGCCTGTGGGTTGCTGGGCAAATAGACCTATAGTGTGAGGTGTAAAATGCCCAATAAACAACTAGCCAAAGAGGGAGATAGGTGTCCATTAGCTCTCCTGTCTGAAAGGAACATCTCCATGCATGTTGTCTACAGGTGACTTGTCTTAACTCCGAGACCTTAAGAGCATAATTTTCACTACAGATACAAAGTTCCTTAAATGCTGTCTGCACGTATGTTTTGCAAAGATAACAGTGGACTACTTGCAGTCGGTAGAAGCCTCATGTACCACCTATCAGTGGATAATTGTGTAGATCTCGAATCCAGGGGATCTCTGTACAACAGTATGCATGCCTTGTGCCCTTTGCCAGCTGGTACCAAGGGACCGTGCATCACACACTCACGAAAAGGCAGGTCAGTGTTTACAGATGTGATGTTGAGGTACAGAGGTTTGCTCAAGGCCATATGGTGAGTCAGTGGCATGGCCACAATTAGGAACCAGGAATATAAGAGCCCCAGTCCTCTGTTCGGTCCACTAAGGACATGTCTATACTACAAAGCTAAGTTAACTTTATTTCAGTTGACAACCAGCCACAATGGTAGTTGAGTCAGTCAGGCATGACCACACCATCCTAATTGTTTCCTGTGTACCTGGCTACTGTGTAGCAGAGCTGAAAATGATCTCCAAAGCGGTCACAGTGGAGCATTGAGGGATGCCCGTTGATGCTAATTTAAGCTCTACACCGATCCTGGAGGTGGGGTCCTTAAGCTATAGGTGAGTGAGGTTGGTGGAAGGGATTTGGTAGAGGAGACTCCTGCATTACTAGGTTGATACAAGACGGCTTCCATCGATCTAAGCTTGCAGCATAGGTCAGGCCTCAGTTGCGCTGGCGTTCTCCTGGCTGAGAGGAGGGAAGATGAGGATGGCTCATCTCTGATGCCATCATTTGCTTTTGGCATCAACCCCCCCCCCCCCCCCCCAACCTGAGGGACTCGATTTTTCAGTGCCAGGGAAAGGAGGACTATAGCAGGGAAGAAGTTACCCAGCGGCTGCGAGGGAGCCAGTCGCCAGCACTCCCCTTGCTGACCTAAAGAGGCCTCGCGAAAAAGCCCATCCCAGAACCAAAGGGACAGCCCGAGGGAAAGGGAGGACTATATAAAGCAGGAGTGGCCAAACTGCAGCTCGGCAGCCACATGTGGCTCTTGAATGAAAAATTGTGGCTCCCAGAAGAATGTCAGGAAATCAGTTCAGGAAAGCAGCCCCAGCCTAGGAGTTCAGGAGGGGGTCGGGATGGTGGGGTGAAGTGCAGCACGGTCAGGATTTTAAAAAAACTCTTCACTAGCCTGCGGTCTTCTACATCAAGCAGCAGCTAAGTTTTTACTGTATAGGCCTAGCGTTCATGGTAACCTGAAGTAATTATTAGAATCTGACATTAGTAGCATCAATATTTGTCCCCTTTTTACGATAAAATTAAAGTGTGCAATGAATTTTAAACTTAGTAATTTTGCAGTAGGTAAAAGTATGTGGCTGTATGCCTCAGTGCGGCTCTCGAAGATTTAACTTGTGCGGCTCTTGAGTTCCATGAGTTTGGCCACCCCTGATAGAAAGGGACGGGCCAGGCAGCCAAGGGGGAAACAGAGAGGGAGATGGTTGCTGAAGCTGGTGGAGCTCCCTCCCCGGGAGCAGCTGGGGCCTGACAGACAACGAGAGCCAAGGGGAGGACCGCTGGCCGGCCGGTCCCCTAGAGATAGCTCCCCGGGTGAGGACCTGGACGAGCTTCCCTCAGCAGAAAGCCCGGAGGGAGCGAACCAGCTCGACACTCATGAGGATCTGGATGAGCTTCGCTCAGCCGGCGAGGTCAGCGAGCCGGCTGCCTCGGACCCCTGCGACCTGGAGGAGCTCCCGCTGGCGGATGGAGCGGAATTGCCTGCGTTGCCACCAGAAGACGATGAGGGGTTGACTGGGATGCCCTGGGGAACTTCTCCAGAGGACAAGGAACCGAGCGAGGAAGCTACCCCAGGGGGAACTGGGAGGAAGTAGCCCAGGGGCAGCTGGTGAGTGTACCGCTGCTAGAAGGCGTCAGTGTTACGGCCAGTGCCCACCGACCCGGTGGCAGGGCCCTGCCACGGATAGGGCCCCGGGCTGGAAAGCAGTGGAGTGGGTGGCCCTGTGTTCCCTGCCTTCCACTATGGCCATCCGGGCTACCGGCTACTTGCCTTACCCCGACTGGGGTTGAAGGCCATGAACCATTACTGTTGGGGTTGAAGGCCCTGAACTATTATTATTGTGTGTTTGCCTTACCCCGGCTGGGGTCGAAGGCCCTGAATTATTATTATTGTGTGTTTGCCTTACCCCGGCTGGGGTCGAAGGCCCTGAACTATTACTATTGTGTGTTTACCTTATCCTGCCTGGGGTCGAAGGCCCTGAATTATTATTATTGTGTGTTTGCCTTACCCCGGCTGGGGTCGAAGGCCCCGAACTATTATTATTGTGTGTTTGCCTTACCCCAGCTGGGGTCGAAGGCCCCGAACTATTACTATTGTGTGTTTGCCTTATCCTGGCTGGGGTCGAAGGCCCTGAATTATTATTATTGTGTGTTTGCCTTACCCTGGCTGGGGTCGAAGGCCCTGAATTATTATTATTGTGTGTTTGCCTTACACTGGCTGGGGTCGAAGGCCCTGAACTATTACTATTGTGTTTTTGCCTTACCCCGACTGGGGTTGAAGGCCATGAACCATTACTGTTGGGGTTGAAGGCCCTGAACTATTATTATTGTGTGTTTGCCTTACCCCGGCTGGGGTCGAAGGCCATGAACTATTACTATTGTGTATTTACCTTATCCTGGCTGGGGTCGAAGGCCATGAATTATTATTATTGTGTGTTTGCCTTACACTGGCTGGGGTCGAAGGCCATGAACCATTACTGTTGGGGTTGAAGGCCCTGAACTATTATTATTGTGTGTTTGCCTTACCCCGGCTGGGGTCGAAGGCCCTGAACTATTACTATTGTGTTTTTGCCTTA
>ML682105.1:1985888-2063777 GCA_007922195.1 Podocnemis expansa
ATTATTATTATTGTGTGTTTGCCTTACCCTGGCTGGGGTCGAAGGCCATGAACTATTATTATTGTGTGTTTGCCTTACCCCGGCTGGGGTCGAAGGCCCTGAACTATTGTACTGTGTACTTGCCGTCACCTACCTGAGGGGCTAGAAGGACATGAAAATAGAGGAGTGAGGTCTGACCCCGTGGCGGGTCCAGACCTACGTTCCAGGAGATGGCTTGGCTGAGGGCCCAGCCCCTTTACAATGACCTTCCCCCACTTTTAATTACGATGGAAGGTTTAATGACACCAAGAGAGGGAGGCGGCCACTGGGGAACATCACGAACGGGATCGGTGAAATCCAAAGCGCTCCGGCTCTGTGCGTGCCTGCCAGAGCTGTGCAGCCATCCGTGCAGCTGATCAGGCTGGAGTTTCTATGTGTATCTGGGAACAAGAGCAGCATGAATGGGCATGGATTGGGCTGGAGCAATGGGCTGAAACTGAGAAGAGGGGGCTGCAGAACAAATCTCACCACTTAATAAATGATGCATAGCTCCTTCAACGAATGCTTGGTGCCTCAGTCACACTCGTACAGGGCGTCCCCTTAAACTCATGCCCTGGATCCAGCCTTTGTCAGTGTAAGTCTCCTTACGCAGAGCAATAGCACTCATATAACGATATTACCTAGCTCAGAGGTTTTCAGCCAGCCAGGTGTCTCTGGCCCCATGAGGGGCCATGAGCTTTTTCAGAGGAGCCTTGGGCTCCCACAGCTGAAACCTGGAGCTCAAGCCTGATGCTTTCCCACGACAGTAAAAAAAGGAGCTGCTCTGGCTGGTGCACTGGAGCAGGCAGCTGTGTGCTCCCCGTCTCCTGCTGCTGTGGCTCCTAGCCCTCTTTGACAACTCACACAGCCAGCGAGGGACGCTCGGACAGGGGAACCTGGCTCCTTGGCTGGCAGAGCTCTCAGGGAGCAGTAAATGGGGTGGCATGGTCCTTCCCCTCCCAACACAGCGCTAGCCTCCCCCCCCAATCTGAGCTACCCCCTGTTTGCACCCTGAGTGGTTTTCAAACTCATTGTGCTGAACTCCCCCACCGCCATTGAGTTATAATTTTTGGTTGCATCCCCTTCATAAACCTGACAGGTGAGGTGGCCTTCTGCGGTGAGCTGGGGGGTGAAGATGGCACCCCCTCTTCAGGCCCCACTGTGTAGGGCTGTCCCAAACTCTGTTGGATCTCCTTCCTGCCAAATAGATGTCAAACGAAGTCTATGTCCCCTGTCCAGAACCCCAATTCTTCCCCAGGTTTTGGTGTTTTTATAGCATTTTGAGGGGGGCCTCAAAAACAAAAGGTTGAGAACCCCTGACTTGGCTAATCCACATAAGACTCCATTATTCACATTATGAAGTGTAGCCCAGAGAGCCCGGTCTTGGGGCAAGAACCTGTCAAACCTCAGCATGGTTACTGGAAATTCAAGCAATCACTATAATTAACACACAATCCATAGCTCAGGCAATAACAGGTAGGGAAATTGAGGGACAAAGAAGTCAGTTGACTTGAGCAAGTCACACGGCTAACTCAGTGGCAGAGTCAAGAATAATATCTAGAAATGTGGACTCCAGTGACCTGCTCTAACCACTCACATACATTTGCTCCCAGAGCCAGGAAGAGGACCATGATGCTTGTCCCTGAGCTAACCACCAGCCCACTCTGTCTATGTACAAAGGTTCTGGTAGCTCTAGGGGGTTTTATGAAGGCTAAATGAAGTAGTCTGGAAGAGTCAAATCAATGGTAAAACTGCAGGGAACTCAAAGGGGACCATAATCTGACTTTACTGAGGAGCAGAGAGATGAGAAAATACATCCTCAGCTCAGTGTTTTAAATTAGACAAGGAAAGACTTAGTGGTGCTGAGATTTTCTCTGTGTAATTTCTTGTAACGACACCCTAAAAGGTCTGAACAGCAGTCTGAGAGAAAAATGTGTGTCTGGGTGAAACCTTTTTGCTTCCAAGTTGCTTTTCTTGTTCTCTGGCTAGATTTTGTGTCTTGAGTTACAGCTCTCAATTTTTTTTTTATTAAGCTCTAATAAATGGACCTGCAGGGCAAATGCGTTTGCAGAGACGTGGAGTTAGGGGGTCCCAGAGCTGGTGTCGGGGGGCTGCGGGTTGGGATTGTGGGGCACTGGCAGAACTGCATGTGGGGAACTGAGAGCTGGACCAATCAGGGGTTTGAGGGGGAGGGATTCAGGAATATGGGCAGAGTTGTGGGGCGGTGGGATGAGAACTGGGGTAAGAGGCTGGGTTGCGAGTGAGAATTGAGGTGCACTGGTGAACTTTGTGGGGCTCAGAACTGGAATAGCCAGAGGCCGTGGGTTAGGACTGAGGTGCAGTAGCAGAGTCTGAATGGGAGAAAGGACTGGAATAGCCAACGGTTAGGATGGTGGTGCAGTGGCATTGGCATGAGAGGGGAACTTGCACAGCCCTTGACTGCAGTTTGCCTGGCTCTAGCCAGTGCTCTCCACACCTCCCTTTTTCTGGTGGGTTTGCAGCGTCCCCAAGTCTCTCTTTGAGTTCATGATCGCTACCAACACTATCACTGGAAGTGTCCTCTCACCGCAGATACTGTCTGACTAGGGTCTCCAGACCACCGGCAGACTGTCCCCTGCAACCAACGCTACCACTGGAAGGGGTGGTGTAGACAGCCCACATTGCCGGGAGTGCCGTAGAGCGACCCCCTCCCCTGCTGTCACTGGCACTTGGAGAGGGGTGGGATGGGGGAGGGATTGGGCATGGGCCTTCCTTAAGGTTGCCAACCCCACTCTAGTCTGACACGCTATGTAGCCCAGGCCTGGCAACTTCCCCATAGGAATTCCTAGAGAGGATCTTTTACAAAATCTGTGTTTTAAAAACTGTCAGTGATGGAGAATCCTCCACAATCCTTAGTGAGTGAAAGCTCATGTGAAAAATAAATCTGTTAGTCTTTAAGTGCCACATGACTCCTTGGGTTTTTTGGGTTTTTTTTGCTGGACTAGACTAACGCGGTTATCCCTTTGGAAATTAACAATTTATGCCTTATTTCCGATTTGAATTTGTCTAGTTTCCACTTTCTGCTATTGGACCATGTGAGACTTTCTCTGCTAGGTCAATTCTCCTTGTAGGTACTTATAGATTGTGATCAAGTCACCCTTTAACCTTCTCTTTGTTAAACAGAATAGAAGAAACTGTTTGATAAGAGCTGTTTTCTGATTCTTTAATGATTCTCGTAGCTCTTCCCTGAACCCTCCCCAATTTATCTGCATCTGTGCTGAGCAGCTCCCTGAACTTAGGGACTTTGAATCTGATTTTCAGAATTACTGAGTGCCCACAACTCCAGCTAAATCATAGAATCATAGAATCCTAGGGTTGGAAGGGACCTCATAGGTCATCTAGTCCAACCCCCTGCCAGAGGCAGGACCACTCCCACTAAACCATCCCAGTCATGGTTTTGTCCAGCCGGGCCTTAAACACCTCCAAAGATGGAGACTCCACCACCTCCCTTGGCAGCTCATTCCAAGGCTTCACCACTCGCCTAGTAAAAAAAGTTTTTTCTAATATCCAGCCTCGACCTCCCTAACTGTAACTTGAGACCATTGCTCCTCGTCCTGTCCTCCTTTACTACCGAGAACAGTCGAGCTCCATTTTCCTTGGAGCACCCCTTCAAGTAGTTGAAGGTTGCTATCAAATCCCCCCTCAATCTTCTCTTCTGCAGACTAAATAAGCCTAGTTCCTTCAGTCTTTCTTCATAGGGCTTGTGTTCCAGCCCTTTGATCATTTTGGTTGCCCTCCTCTGAACTCTCTCTAGCATGTCCCTGTCCTTTTTGTAGTGGGGAGCCCAAAACTGAACACAGTATTCCAGATGAGATCCCATGAGAGTAGGACTTGTCAGTGCTTCTGAGAATCAGGCTCTCTGTGGCTGAGCCTCATTGAGACAGGAGGGCTATCTTGTGCTTTTCGTCACCAAATGGCAGGTTCAAACCCAGCCCAGGGTTTTACTGACTGAATTCTCTTATTGGCTGATGACTCTGGAATGACTTATAAGGGTCAAATCATCTCATCTCTGTCTTGGATATGGAAGCCACCATCTTGCCGAGGGCCATAACTAGGATGGGGCAAAAGGGGCTTTGCCCTGGGTGCCCAAGAGCAGCTCCACTGAGCTGCTATTTCAAAGGTCGCGGTCTGCACTGCTTGCGCTAGGTGCAGTTCATTGTAAGGGACACCGAAACACATAGTTATGGCTCTGATCTCACCATCTTTAAAGAGAGAGACTAAGGTACTGGGTCCCAACCTGTGGCCTGGGGGCCAGAAGTGGCTTGTGGTGACTTTCAAAGTGGCCTGCGGTTCCCCTCCTGCTGGCTGCGGAAGGAAGCTGCTGCGTAAGGACCTAGGCAGAGTGCTTTGCCATGGAGCTACAAGACTTATGCAGGCTCCCTGCAGCAAGCAAGGGGATGGGACATCAGCTCTCCTCTCCCCCTGGATGCAGTAGGGAGCACAGCAAAGTGCTCCACCTGGGTCCATAGGTGCTGGGGTTTCTGGCAGAGCCAGAGGGAGGGGAGCACTTTTCTTCTGTCCCTGGTTGCAAAAGGAAGCTACTGCCTAGGGCCCCAGGCGGAGTGGACAGGGCTATAGGACATACGTGGTCTCCTTGCTGCAGCCAGGGAGATGGGATATCAGTCAGGAAACAGTCTCCTCACGGAAGTCCTTCTGTCTGGATGCAGTAGGAAGAGAGGGGTGGCCTGGTAGCAGACACTGGTGGCCCTTCAGGATTACAAAAATGATATCTGCAACCCTGGAGCTGAAACGGTTGGGAATCGCTGGACTAAGGAATGAATGAACCGTGAAGACTGAGCTGTAGCTCACGCTAAGGCAACAGGGAACATGAAGGAAGTTTGTATTGCTGGAACTCACTTATTACATGTGTAATTACTACTACACTCCTGGGTGGGTCATTATTATCCGGGATGGGTCTTCTGTATCTTAATGCATCAGGCTCTAGTGCATGAACTTTGTGGTCCAGCCACCATCAGAGGGGAACAAAGCCCTACAGCAAGGGTCATAGCTGAGACATGTAGGAGATGAAGGACTGAATCTCAAATTTTGATATTGCTTTAGTCACTATAGGATTCAGAAGGAAATAAATATGCAGACAAATCTACAAATGACTTCTTATCATTCTAACAGTGGTTTCTTTGGGGCAATTTTGTGGGGAATCTAAATTGTTATTAGGAATGTATTATGGAAACCACTTGAATCTTCAGCACAGATCATGGCGTCAGCGTGCTAGGTGCTGCATGCTGTACACTGCCACACTGTGCTAGGGGTTGCATGCTGTACATACCCTCTGACTGTTGAAATAAACAACCTGACAAAGGTGGTCTCATCATTTTCTGAGCCTTCAGCTGAATTCTGACTGAGTAACACTGGGTGGTCTTGCTTAGCAGAACCACTTACTGTGAAAGCCAGTTTGTTAATGTTGCCGGGAGCTTCTCCTCTAAGGGTTCACCTACACTACAAAGTTCTGTCAATGCACATCACACCAGTGACGACAAATGGCTTTAATTGCATTGGGTGTGCACTGTGAGTAGCTATCCTGCTGTGCAACTCACCACCTCCTGTAGCTAGGAGTAGTGGGAAGGCAGAGTAGATCGCAGTGTGTCATGGGTGTTCACTCAATGTCCCATGATGCAATGTTTTCCTGCCTCATCATTCTGTGGGCTCTTAACTATGCTTTGCACCATTAATGTGCCCATCATCTCTGCCTGAAAGGATGGATCCTGCCCTGCTCTCCACCACTGTGATCACTATTATGAACACATCGCAGTCGAGCAGCATGTCATGAGCTTCCAATCTGAGCTGGAATCTGAGGTGCCTGGCATGCTGTGCACCATGGAAAGATACAATGCCAGTTAATTTTTGGTATCCATGGAGCAGCTACATGCAGTGCACTGTCAGTATTAGGCTTGAAAACCAAGCACATTATACAGGGCTGGGGTGCCAAGCATTGGCTGCAGAAATTTCAGATGTGGATATGACCTCCTGGGAACTGTGTGCGGAGCTTGCTCCAGGAGTGTGGTGCAAGGACACCACAATGAGAGCTGCTTTCTTGGTGGAGAAGCAAATGGCAATTGCTATATGGAACCTGACAGGATCAGACTGCCACCAGTCAGTCATGAGTCAGGAAGTCTGCTGTCAGGGCTATGTTAATGCAAGTGTGTAGGACCAGTGATTGCATCTTGCTGTGGAAGACTGTGACGTGGAAATGTACATGAAATAGTGGATGGCTTTGCAGAAATGAGATTCCCTAACTGTGGAAGGCTGATAGATGGCTCGCACATCCCAATTTTGGCCCCGGACCATCTTGCAGCAGAATACGTCAATAGAAAGGGGTGTTTCTCTGTGGTTTTGCAAGTGCTTGTGGATCACTAGGGTCATTTCACCTGTATCAACACAGGGTGACCAGGGAAAGCACATGACACATGCATCTTCAGGAACTTGTCCTGTACAGAAAAGTGCAAGCTGTGATAGTCTCTCCAGACCAGAAGATTCCAATGGGGAATGTTAAAATGCTCATAGCGATCCTGGAAGACTGACTCTTTTAGCTCACGAGGCCACCTTACACAGGAAATCTGGCCAGCAACAAGGAGGTCTTCAACGATAGGCTGAGTAGAAGCAGAATGATGGCTGAATGGGTGTTCGGCAGATTAAAAGCTCACTGGTGCTTCCTTTACAGCAGGCTAGACCTATGTATGGAGTATATTCCCTGGGTCACAGTAGCTTGCTGTGTGTCTATGCTAATTGGGAGGCTAAGACCTGGTCTACACTAGAGAGTATAGTTGACAAACATTTCCTTTTGTCGACAAAACCATCCTGGTGTATGCACTGCAATGAGTCTTTTGTTGATGAACGGAGACATTTGCAACAGAACTGCCTTGTTTTGTCACCAGAACCAAATCAGCAAATTTTTCAGGAAGCTTTTGTGAATGAACCTGTGTAGCCACTGCTGTTAGGTTATACCACTAAAAATAACCTCCCGGTTATCCCAGCCTGCCATGGTGAGAGCCACTCCAATAAGCAGCTTGAGCTCAACAGCTCTGTGGCCGTCCACATCTGCCCCTCCCCTTCCAAAGCTGTAGACAATTTCCAGGTTACTCCCTTCACTGTGGAGTCCTCACTCCACAGCACAGCAAGCAGCACAGGGATTAAAGTATGATTTGGTGGGCCCCAGAACCCTCCTAAACTGGCGGGACTCTCATACCAGTGCAATCCCCCCCATGCAGGTTGGGGGGCCCCCTCACCCATCCCAGCTAATCCCCCCCATGCTTACCCCCCACTCCAGCTACTGCCCCCGGCCCCAGTCTCACCGCTGGTCCCCCCAAATCCTTCCCCAACTCCCTCCCAAACCCAACATGTTGCTGGTGGTCCCCCAACCCCCCCATCATGGCTGTCTTCCTTCTCTGGCCTGGGACAATACCCTCCCCTTTGCCCTTTCTCTGCCAGGCTGGCTCGCCTGTCCCCAAAAACCAGCCTCCCAGGGTCCCCTTACCTGGCTCCCATGTGGAGTGGCCCCAGCCCCGGCTGAGGCTTTGGCCTACAGCCTACTCTCACTGAGCATGTTCAGAGCTTCAGAGCATGCTCAGTGAGACCGGGCTGGGGGGTGTGGAGTTTTAAAAACTACCTGCTGTGCCAGAACAAGGTGGAACACCATTCCGGGGCTTGCTATTTTTCAGGGCTCAGCATTCAGGCCCCTGAAAATAGAAGATGGAGCTGGTACGCATCATTCCGGCTTGATTTTTTAATTTGGGGGGCCCTAGAATGCTGGTTGCCTAAAAATAGTGGGCCCCAGAACAGCGTTCTACTGCATTCGGGCTTACTTTAACTCCTGAAGCAGCAATCTGGTCTGCCAACCCTAAACTACAGGATGTAACTCTGGATGTGCAGTGCAGAGCAAGGCAAGGAGATGGGGGCTGTGTCCCTTACTCTGTCCTCATGCTGCCCCTACACTAGACCCACCTGTGCTAAGAGAGGTTGGGGAACCGGAGAGGACACCTGTCAGCTCTCTGTGTAGCAGCTTCTATCTTGGGATTGCTTGCTTTCAGCTCCTGTCTGAACTTAAAGAGACAGGATGAGCACAGACACCAGTGACTTCACTGGCTCTGGGCATAGCAGGGCTTGAGCCATGAGTCAGTACTACAGAAAGGATTGGGCCTGGGCCCTAAATTGGGACTGAGGGCATGTGCGAGGTTTGGGTCCTGGGTCTTTTCCTAGGCCTGCATTGCTCCTGACAGACACATACACTGTCACCAACACATGCTGTGTGCGTGTGTGATACACACTCATTCATTGACCTCCCACCCTGCTTCTGTGGGCTTCTTGTGTCTCTCTGTTCAGCAGCAGGTGTATCACTGGCCCCCAAAAACTCTTGGGGCCTCTCACGGTGCACATCTGTGCACCCTGGGTTATCATCTATTCTATGTAATTTTTCTGTTCGCTTATACACTGTGATTGTACGTTTTTATGGCAGTTATGCTATGCAAGGTTTCTTTATGGATCCTCTTAACCTATTATACATAGTAACTATGATGATATGTTTCCTGCAGCCTCATGCATATGCATAGAGGTGAAACGTTTTCCATGGCTCAGGGGGGGTGGGAGGCAGACAGAAGTCTCTCCCAGCAACATGTAAACGGCCTCAGCTGTGAGCAAACAAATATCTGGAGAAGGCAACAAAGATATGCTCATTGAGGTGGCTCAGAAGGGAAGGGGTGAGGGAGAGTGAAAACAGAGAGATACTTGGAAGGATTCAGGGCTTTTGGCCTGAGAATCTTCATTTTGAAGCAACTCCAAGCAAGATCTGGCCCTGCTTGGCCTTAGGCAGAGACTGGCTATGCAAACATCTGACAGGTGAGCACCTCGAGCATAAACTTGGACTATGAGGTCAGTTTGGGTAGAGATACTAGGGTAGTATGTGCGTTTCACCTTTTATTTCCTCGTGCTTTCTCCTGACTCATTTATATTGTGATTCTGCCATGATTGGCCATATTCTTACTTAGAATTATAATCTGATCATTAAACTAGTAGTTTTCTCTAAAGTTGTGTGGTCTTTAGAGGGTGTGAGTGAAGGAGACTTGGCATGATCCATTTCTTTGTTAAATGGATGGACTTGAGTGTATGGTGATTGAGAGTGGGTCCCAATCTCTGTAGACAATGGCTCCTGGCATGGTAACTGGGGCTGGGGGTGCTTGCTGGGGGACCATTCTTGAGTAGCGAGAGGGCACACACCCACTGCTTGGGACTGATTGCACACCAGAGGCCCGAGTGGACTGACTCAGGAGTGAGTGGTCACTTGGCAAAGCAGGGTGAATCGGGCTTCAGGAGTGGGAATTGGGGAGGGGGGTCACAGCTGCACACCAGACAACATCCAAGGAGTGGCCTGTCACAGGGCCTGAGCCTGTCCCTTCCTGCACCAGTCCCACCCCCTGACGCTGATCTGGTACCTGGGGCCAATCTAGCCCCAGTTTCCTGGTCAGGGACCAAGGCAAGATCTAGCTCCTGCTGCTGCCACCAGTGGCCCTGGCTTCTGCTGCTGCTATTAGTTGGGGCCAGATAGGGCTGCCATGACTGGCCAGGGTTGGGGCCGGATTGGGCAAATGCCTCCATGGTGGGCTGGATCCAGGTCCCTGGCCAGGGTCAGGGCTGGATTGGGGTCCTGCCACTGCAGTGACTCGGTCCCACATCCCTGGCTGGGGTTGGGGCTGGATGTTGGGGAAGCTCAGGGCAGTCATAGGCTCTCTGAGCTGCGCTACCCACAGGGCTCGGGGCATGAAAATGTCGATGACTGATTCCTGACCATGATTTGTAGTCTGCAAATATTCCACTTGCCACTGTGTATTAATTCCAGCAGCAACCACCATGTGGAGGAGACAAATGAAGATTGATTTTCTTTCAGAGTTATTTTATTAAGCATCAATAAATAACTCAGAGAAAACACTTGGTTGAAAGGGAGATAACAACACTGAAGGGCAGTCTCCTGGTGGAAGCTCTCTTAGCTGTATGTAACAGCCAGATCTCCTTTTGGAGGCTGTCTGAAGCAATGGAGTGAACAGAGTACTACAACAGGCCAGGAAAATATAAGGAATGTGCGGAAGGAGCTTGGGGATGGCACAGAAACAGTTCTGTATTGGCTGTGGGGCGAGGGCAGGGGGAGAGGGAGGCACACATGTATGTATTTTGCCTACAGTGCAGTTAGGGAATTGAACATCTCCGTTTGCTCTTCCATCATTTTTATCACCCACCCTTGGTCTGCTAAAATTTGGCCCTGGCTCTCCTTCTTCTTCTGTCTGTCTATTTTATGATTTTTATTCATAGTCTCTCTCCGCACCCTCTTGTTTTTATTTTTCCTTGTCAGAGGATTGGAGCTCCTTGAACTATGTCCTCCTCAGGGGTTAAAGTATAATTTGGTGGGGCCCAGAACCCTCCTAAATTTCCGGGACCCCTTCCTGCACATCCAGGCCCCTTTCTTGCATGTCTGGGCCCCCTTTACCCACTCCAGCTACTGTCTCCCCCACTCCAGCTACTGCCCCCCAAATGCCTGCCCCCATCAGACCTCTTTCCCCATGTCCTCAGCTCCAATCCCCATTCTCCAAGCTCCCTGCCACCAGGTCCCCACTCCAGCCCTCCTTATCCCCCCAGCTCCCCCATCTTCATTCCACCACATTCCCAGCTCCCTTAAGTCTCCTTGTCCCCATTCTTCTACCCTACCCCCAACCCCCTCCAGACCTCCCTAGCCCACCATCCTGACCCCTTCTTCCCACCTCACCCCCTCACCCATGCTGAACTGCCCGATGGGAGGCCGGGCCCCACACCATGCTAACTTACCTTCAGCGGCGCATGGACTCCCAAGGGCTGGCCAGGGCTGGGGGTGGGGGAATTGTTCCTTTCTCCCCCTCCAGGCTGTGCAGCCTGAGCATGCTCAGGGAGGCCAGCACAGCACATCACATCACATCAGGGCAGGCATGCCTCACCGCTTCCTGGAGTGGTGCCTGCCCTGCCAGAATGCACGAGCTTGATTTTCTATTTTTAGGGGTCCCAGAATGCTGAGCCCCCTAAAAATAGACCCAGCATTCTGGAGCAGTGTTATAGCTCCATTTTCTATTTTTAGGGGCCCCAGAATGCTGGTCCGCTAAAAATAGTGGGCCATACCATTCCAGTATGTTCTGGCTCACTTTAACCCCTGGTCCTCCTGGGGAGCTTCTTCATCAGGCAGAGGCAGTCTGCCAGCATGTTGGGGGTGCTCCTGAAGGCCAAATCTGCAGAAGGACAAGAAAGAATAAACAGAAGCATAATTCTTAGTGCACTGACAGCGTTGAAGCATTACAGTAACACAGACCTCTTTCTCACTGCCCCTTGGCAGACACACAGCTTGGTGAGTGCCCTGAACATTCAGCCTGGTTCGGTGAGGGTCTGGTGCACTTAAGATGGAAGAAAAGTGTCTTGGTGGTTTTCTAAGGGGATCACTGCAAATGATTAGGGACAAAATTGTAAATTCTTCTACCATTTCCCACAGGTCAGGGTCATTCAAGCTGATATCGCACTCCTGGGGGTAAGCAAGGATTTGGGGGGGGGGGGGGGACAGGTCTCCTGCACATAGAATCATAGAATCAGAAGAGACCTCATGAGGTCATCTAGTCCAACCCCTTGCTAAAAGCAGGACCACTCCCACCAAATCATCCCAGCCAGGGTTTTGTCTAACCAAGCCTTAAATATCTCCAGAAATAGAGATTCCACCACCTCCCTAGGTAACCCATTCCAATGCTTCACCATCCTCTTAGTAAGAGAGTTTTTCCTAATATACAGCTGTAACTTGAAACCATTGCTCCTTGTTCTGTCCTCTGTTCCTACGGAAAACTGCTGAACTCCCTCCTCCTTGGAGCACCCTTTCAAGTAGTTGAAGGTTGCTGTCAAATCCCTCCTCAGTCTTCTCTTCTACGGGCTAAATAAGCCTAGTTCCTTCAGTCTTTCTTCATAGGGCTTGTGCTCCAGCCCTTTGATCATTTTTGTTGCCTTCTGCTGGACTCTTTCTAATTTGTCCACGTCCATTTATGTGGTGGGGTGCCCAGAACTGAACACAGTATTCCAGATGCGGCCTCACCAGTGCCAAATAGAGGGGAACAATCACATCCCTCAATCTGCTGGCAACACTTCTTCTGATGCAGCCCTGTATGCCATTGGCCTTTTTGGCAACAAGAGCTCACTGTTGGCTCATATCCAGCTCCCCATCCACCATAACCCCCAGGTCCTTCTCTACAGTGCTGCTATTTAGCTGATCGCTCCCCAGCCTGTAGCAGTGCATGGGGTTTTTCCATCCCAGGTGCAGGACTTTGCACTTGTCCTTGTTGAACCTCATGAGGTTTCTTTTAGCCCACTGCTCCAATTTGTCAAGGTCTCCCTAAATCCTGTTCCTGCCCTCCAGCGTGTCTACCCTTCCCCCCCTGCTTGGTGTCATCCGCAAACTTACTGAGCATGCAATCTATCCCATCATCCAGATCATTCATGAAAAAGTTGAACAGAACCAGTCCCAGGTCCGACCCTTGGGGCACACCACTCATTACTGATTCTCAACTAGACATTGAGCCATCGATTCCTACCCACTGAAACGGTTGATCTAGCCAGTTTTCTATTCACCTTACAGTCCGCGCATCCAACCCATATTTCCTTAACTTGCTGATGACAATGCTGTGGGAAACCGTATCAAAAGCCTTGCTAAAGTCAAGGTATATTATATCAACAGCTCTTTCCATATCCACAAATCCAGTCATCTCATCATAGAAAGCAATGAGGTTGGTCAGGCATGATTTACCCTTGGTGAATCCATGCTGACTGTTCTTCATCACTCTATTTTCCTCCAAGTGTTTCAGGATTTATACTTTGTGAACCTGCTCCATGATTTTTCCAGGGACTGAGGTGAGGCTGGCAGGTCTGTAATTCCTCAGATCCTCCTTTTTCCCTTTCTTGAAGATAGGTGCTATATTTGCTTTTTTTCCAGTCCTCTGGCACCTCTCCCATTTGCCATGAGTTTTCAAAGATAATGGCCAGTGGTACTGCTATCTTATCAGCCAACTCCCTCAGCACCCTCAGATGCAGTTCATCTGGCCCTATAGACTTGTGCACATCCAACTACTTTAAGTAGTCCCTAGTTTCTGCCACCAAGGGCCTCTCTTCTCTCCAATCTGCCGTACCCAGTGGAGTGGGCTGGGGGCTGGCCTTCCCTGTGACGACTGAAGTAATGATGTGTGCAACTTCAGACCGAGTCCCTGTGCTGCACACAATTGTGCTGCTTTGGTCCCTGTACAAGTGATTGCTGATTGGTGCAGGAAATTTTCCCACACTGGGTGAAGCAACAGAGCAAGGAGTCTTGGCCAAGGAGTCTTTGACAGAGGTGTGATGGAACACCTGCCCCACATTGATCAAGATGGGGTTAAAAGGTCTCTGGGAGCAATAGCCAATCAGAGGGAGCTGCAGGAGAGCCAATCAGAGCTCAGAGGCTCAGTATAAAAGGCAGCTGCCAGGCAGCACAAGGTAGTACCTCACAGGAGACTGAAATTTCAAAGGGGCAGACATGTTAGTCTAGTTCAGCAAAACAAATAAGGAGTCCTGTGGCACTTGAAGACTAACAGATTTATTTATTGCATGAGCTTTCATGGGAGAAAATCCCACCTCGTCAGATGCTTTGAAGATGGGAGAACTTACAGAATGGGAGAAAATAAATGCTGGGAAGTGTAAGTCATGGGAACAGGTCATGCTGTAACAGCAAATCAAAGCAGTTGTAAAGATTCAAACACTGAGGAACAGCATACAGAGGAAGTTGAGGTCAAATCACCTGTTGTAATGAGAAAAAAAATCCAAAGTTCCTACTAAGCCCTGAAGCAATGCAATCAAATTTGCAAATAAATTCAATCTCAGCAGCCTCTCTTTGAAGCTTTGATCTCGTATTCAGCTGTCTGAGCACCACTGTTAGTAAATTATCAGTGAAGTGATCAGGGAGATTGAATGCTGACCCACTGGTTTTAGAGTGTTGTGATTCCTGATGTCAGATTTGTGCCTGTTTATTCTTTTGCGCAGAAATGGTCCTGTTTGTGCAGCATATAAGGCAGTGGGGCATTTCTGGCACTGGATGGCATAAATCACATTGGTGGATGAGCAGGTAAATGAGCCTTTGATGGTATTGCTGGTTTTATTAGGTCCCGTAATAGTGTCTTTTGTGCAGATATGTGGGCAAAGTGGTTTGTTGCAGGAATATGTGTCTGCTTTAATGGTTCTGTTATGTCTATAGTTGCTGGTGAGTATCTGCTTAAGGCTGGGGAGCTGTTTGTAAGTGAGGAGAGGTCTGTCTCCCAACGCTTGAGAGAGTCAGGGATTGTCTTGTAGAGTAGGCTGTAGATCCCTGATGGTGCGCTGTAGAAGTCTGACTTGGGGGGTGTAGGTACCAACTAGTGGCGTTCTGTTTTATTTCTTGGGATTCTCTTATAGTAGTTGACTTTGGGACACCTGCCTTGCTCTGTCAATCTCTTTCTTCCCTTTTGCAGCTGGCACTGCAGTTTTAAGCATGCTTGATAGTGATCCGGAAGGTGTCTGTCTCTATCTGAGGGATCAGAGCAAATGCGGTTGTATCTTAGGGCTTGGCTGTAGACAGTGGATCTTGTGGTGTGTTTAGGATGAAAGCTCGAGGGATACAGATAGCTATACGGATCAGACTGAAGGGGTCAGAAGAGCAGAACCTTGGACAGAGCAGTGGTTGGCTGCTGGGACTGGAGGTGCCATGGCCATGAGGTGCTAGAGGCCGTGGGGAAGTGGCCCAGGGAAGACTGGCACAGACCTGGGGGAAAAGATAGTGCAGGTTGCTGCATGTAGGGCCCTTGGGCAAAGGCCTGGGGTATTGTGCAGCAGCCACAGACTCAAGAATTTTTCCATTGGCCAAGCACTGTCTACACTTGGGCTTAAGTTGGCTCAACTACGTTGCTCAGGGGTAGCTGGGTCATCCTAACTTTCTAGTGTAGACCAGCCTGTAGGAATGCTGAGGAGCACATTGCTCCATGAATGGCCCCCCCTCAAATAATGGGGTGAGGTTCTGTGCTACAACTCTAGGAAACGCAAGCCAGACTTTGGAGTGCAAGGCGCAGTGGGGAGCTAAGGTAGGTTTAAGCCACCTTTGTTCCTCCCTGAGCGTGGTTGCTTCATGGGCCGCCAACACAATTGAGAAAACCCTGTAGATCTATCTGAGTTACAGAAGACTTCACAAACTGGCTAGTGCCTTCAGTAGTCGATCTCATCCTCAAGGCTCTTCCTCAGTCCCACCCGGGCACATACATTGCATTGGGTGCTTGAGGAGAAGTCCCTGGAGCCTCCCTCAATCTCTGAAAGCTCAGGTTTGCTCTAGCTGTGACAAGTGTAATTGCTTATCAATGTTTTTTGAAGCATGACAATGGTAACCTTTTCTCTGTTCATCTAGTAAAGCAAGACTGGACGAGAGGAACATTTTTAAAGACTATAATTATTACAACAATTCAACTGCTTAGCACACTAACAATGTCTTAATAGGACTAGCAAGCAAGATCTCACCGAGATTATACTGTAATGGTATAACTATAGTAGGTCTGCAGGCTTTGCTCCAACATGCACCTGTCAACACCAATAGGTGGCTGTGGAGTAAGATCGGGTGTGTTGAGTGCCAAGTTATTTTATGTCAAAATTTCCTAAATGTATAGTCTAACAAAACAAGGAATAGGGAGCTCAAATATCATAACTGTCTCTCAATGCCAGTTCAGAGATATCACTCATGCTATTTTGACCACATGGGATTCTTTACCAGGCCCAAAGACAAGCAAAATAGTCATAATTATTAACTATGAAAGAAAGAAAACAATGGCTACTTCAGTTACAATCTCTTCTTTATTCTTTTTCTGTATGGAGAACTTGTAACAGATTACCTCTGAGGCTGTCCACGCTTAGGCAGTTAAATTGATTTAAGTTAAACCAATTGAATAAAATACTATAAAAATCATTAAATTGATTTAACATATCCCCACTAGAAACTCAAATCAAACTAGCAAGCCCATGGACAGGACTTGCTAGCTCAATTTAGGAGAGGGGCACCATGCAAGGTGTGGCAAGATGGCCCCCTAGAAAGGCCATGCCCCCACCCAATATATAGAAAAAGAACAGCACCCTGGGAAGGAGAACAGCAAAAGCGTTAAATCGAAATAACAGTTAAATCAAAATAACATGTCCACGCAGCCTTATTTCAAAATAACAGTTTCGACTTACCCATCATTTTGCTATAATACTAGGTTTTATTATATCAAAATGACTTTTCTTATTGCGAGATAAGGGAGCTCCTTATCACGATACAAGGAAATGTAATGTGGACCTGCAATCTTTTAAATCAAAATAATCTGCATTATTTTGATTTAAAGACTGTGTGTGGACATGCCCTTAGAGTAACAGGAAAGGTAGTCTTCTCTAAATAACTTCTCCTGCCAACATAACTACTTCCACTCATCGCAGAGGTTTTATTATGTTGCTGGGAGAGCTTGCTCCTATCAGTGTAGAGCATTTACACAAGTAATCTTAGCCCTAATCTACACTGAGCAGCATTTTTGGTGGCAGTTGACTGGCATTTACTCAAGGCACATAAAATGCCTTGCGTAAATGCCAGCGACTTTCTTAGCCACCGGGACACATGTGGGAAAGCCAACAGCACATGCCTTGTGCTCAGCTTTCCTGTATGTCTCCTGGGGGTCAGGACTTAAGGAGCTGACTTCCAGGAACACAGCAGTGAGTTCAGACTAGCTGCTAAGCGCTCCAGTGCCGGCAATTTTGCCACTGTCAGTATAGACATAGCTTTAGGGCAGCACAGCTGCATCAGTGTAGGGGTGCGACTAAGCTTGCTCATGTAGACATGGCCTAAGTTATTCTGTTCTTCAAGCATCATTGTATGAATTTAACTGTAAGTATTGCTTACAAATTTCAGTGAAAGCAATGGCAGTTTGTAGTAACTTAGAATCAAATTATAATATTATTAATAGAATTTTTTTTTTTTGCTTTAACATTTCAGCCTATTACCAACTCACCCAGGATTCACTTAACCTTTGGTAGTGTTGCAGGCAGACTGTGCAGTCTCGATCTCCTTTCAAGTCTTTATTTAACAGCAGAGGGTGATGACACAGTTATTTCCTTGACTCGTCTAAGCTAGGTATCAATAACAGTCGCTGGGGGAGTCTTAGCCCTTAATAAAAAAACAACAAGCAGTTGTGTGGCACTTTAAGACTAACAGATTTATTTTTTGCATGAGCTTTCGTGGGAGAAGATCCCACTTCCTCAGATGCTTCGAAGATGGGCATCTGAGGAAGTGGGATCTTCTCCCACGAAAGCTCATGCAAAAAATAAATCTGTTAGTCTTAAAGTGCCACACAACTGCTTGTTGTTTTTTTACTGGACTAGACTAACACGGCTATCCCTTTGGAAATTAGCCCTTAATGACTGGGGAGCTCAGTGGAGTGAGGGGGAGTCACCCTTCCGATCTCCTTTTTTTCCCCCCCACTGTTAGCTTCCTCCTTAAGTATTTCTGGGGTTCCTGTGACCCTTGCATTGAGAGACCCAGGGTTTAGTGAAACAAACAAGGAGTCCTGTGGCACTTTTAAAGACTAACAACAGGTTTAATGATGCGTTCAAGCTAGCAACAATCTACTACAGCATCTGCAGGAACATTTGTTAATCCTTATCTCACCACTTGAGAGAAAGATGGAAAGGAGGGAAAACCTGACTAAAGACATTCAATTCTACAGTTAATGTGGTGATGTAGGTAAAAAAATTGTGGCCTGAGCTACACGAGGATTTTATATCAGCATAGCTATGTCTTTCAAGGGTTTGAAATATCCAGTTTTCTGAGAGATGTAGCTGTATCATCCTAACCCCCACTGCAGACAAAACTAGACAGATGGGAGAATCCTTCCATCACCCTAGCTACTGCCTTGTGGGTGAGGTGGATTACTAATGCCAACAGGAAACTCACTCATCTCTGCACAGGTGGTCTCTACACTGCATCAGTGTCACGTTTTTAAGTGTAGACGAGCCTTCAGTCAACCCTGCAATGAGTTGGTGAAACGACAAGTCAGCAGTCTGTAGCAGGGCACTCCACTGCACACAAAGAGTTAAGCTGCAGCTCTGCCAGCAGCAAGGTCATCTGCAGCAAAGGTTGGCTGGAGGAAACGTACCATAAGAGAATTCTCTCTGCTCCTGCTATTAGCCAGTCTATAGAGCACTCCAGAATAGTTTGAGTGAAAAATAGGCACTAATGGGGGGGAAAATGCAACCTATTACAAAGGTTTATGGTTGTTATATAAGTGAATTGATATTTTTATAAGGTTTGTTTTCATTGTTTATCTTGTTCTGCTTAAAAGTTTGTGTAGCGGAGAAAGTGCTTTCTGTGCTGTTCAGGTGAAAGAAACTCAGCACATGAACAGAGAGAGAGGATGTGGAAGAAGGTTATCACCCTCTAATTAAAACTACAAAATGCACATCCTTTTTATTAAGAGGATGTAGGGTTTGGTGCTCGGCTGGACTAGATGGTCCAACAGCTAGATGATTCTAGAGCAGGGATGCCCAAAGTTTTCATACAGGGGGGCCACAGAGTCTGATTGATGCAAGTCTGTGGGCTGCAAAATTCCAAAACCAGTTCTTTTTCACTGTACGTGGCTTTTGCCGCCCCCCAACCCCCTTCCCTAACCCCGCCGCCCTGCGCCACTGGCTTTCACTGCTCCCCGACCCCCTTCCCAACCCCCCTGCCCTGAAGCTGGCTCCCCTGGACCAAATCCCTGCAGACCCTCCTTACCTGGTCACTCCGGAGGCCATGCCACTTGCTGGAGCTCCTATCCTGAGCATGCTCAGAGCATGCTCAGTGCAGGAGATTTCAAAACTCCCAGCCTGGGCTGGGGCTGCTCCCTGCTGCAGTGCTGGATTTTTTCTATTTCCAGTGCTCTGTTTTACTGACCTGGTTCAAATTTTGTATGTGCATACGTTTTTCAAGAAACTTCTTGCAGGCCACAGAAGAGTCCTTTGCAGGATGCATGTGGCCCACGGGCTGCACTTTGGGCACCCCTGTTCTAGAGACAGAAAGTTCTTGATACCGGAAATTCCTAAAAGTGGATATTATTTGGAACAACCTGTGGCTTTGCTTTGTCCTGAGTTGGCTTAAGAGCATCAATATATCAGTGATCTGAAAAAGGGGCTGAACAGTGAAGTGGTAAAATTTGCAGATTTACTAAATATTCAAGATAGTGAAGTCCAAAGCAGACTGCAAAGAGTTAAAGGGATCTCACAAAACTGAGTGGCTGGGCAAGAAAATGGCAGATGAAATTCTATCTTGGTAAGTGCAAAGAAAAGCACAATGGAAAATATAATCACAACCATATATGTCAAGTGATGGAGTGTAAATTAGCTGTTCCCACTCAAGAAAGAGATCTTGGTGTCATCATGGATAGTTCTCTGAAAACATCCTCTCAACATGCAGCAGAATACTGCTAAAAACTAACAGTATGCTCAAAACAATTAGGAAAGGAATAGATAATAATACAGAAAATATCATAATGCAACAATATAAATCTATTGTACTCCCACACCATCACAAAAAAATTAGTATTGGAAAAAGTACAAAAAACAGCAACAAAAATTACTAGGGAATGGAACAGCTTCTAAGCTAGGAGAGATTGAAAAAACTAGCAGTGTTCATCTTTGAAAAGAAACAGCAAGTGGGGATATGTTAGAGGTCTATAAAATCATGACGAGCATGAAGAAAGTGACTAGGGAAGTGTTATTTACCCCTTCACGTAACACAAGAACTAGGGATCACCTGATGAAATTAATAGGGACACACAATGCACAGTCAATCTGTGGAACTTGTTCCCAGCAGCTATTGTGAAGGTTGAAAGGATAACTCAGAAATGAATTAGATAAGTTTACAGAGGATGGGTCTTTCAATGTCTATTAGCCAGGATGGTCAGGGGCACAACCTCCTGGTCCAGAATCCCTAAACCTGCAATTGCCAGAAGCTTTAACTGGCTGACTGAACAGGATGATCACTCAAATTGTGCTATTCTGTTCCTTCCCTGTGAAGCGTTGGTACTGGCTACTGCCAGAGGACAGGGTACCATTGGTCTGACCCAGGACCACCAGATCATCTCATCTGAACATCACAGTCCACCAACAACATGCAGAGCCTTCCACATTAACCCAACAATTTGAAATAAATCAAGGATTACAGCTCCAGAGAAGCTAAACTATTATGCACTACAGGCAGAGAATAGGAAGAACTGAGGGACACCAATGACTGAGGCCCCTGAAATGGCAGGGAGTTGGTTAAGTGAGACGTAAGAAGTTCTTTCATTCATAGGGTTCCACCTGGAACTATCGGTCTTTTAGATGACTTAAGCAGAGAAGTTTAAAATATATAAAAGTCCAGGTGCCTTCCAAGAAAAAATATCTTGCTCTGGGACGTTAACTGACTCTACTCACTCAGACTGCAACTTATTGAAAGTCAGATTTACAGAGTAGCATTCCTTACAATCATTTGTTCCTCTCTAGTCCATCCTGAATATTTCCCCTCTGAACGTTGTTTGTATAACTTCTGCCCTGCAGGTGGTCAGAATAACCTGTTAAAATACAACAGTTCCTATTAGAGATGAACATTTCAAGAGCTGCCACTTACAATGAAATGTCATTGACATCAATGGATCTCTGTCAGGTTGAGCTGTTCCTTTCAGACATGTGTGCTTAATTGTATCTTTATCTTGCTCTCCAGTCCCAGGTGATGAGTTTGGACTAGTGCTTGGATCCAGTGACCAGACGGCATGTGAAGGGGGCCTAGGAGAGGGAGCCTGCTCCATCAGAGAAAGAGAGAGGGCCTCAGAGAAGCCTTGGAGAGAGAACTCTAGAGAAGCCCAGTGTGGACATTAGCAAAAAATTCCTGTCAGTGTGACTAGCTGTTGGAATAAGTTGCCTAGGCAGGTTGTGGAATCTCCATCACTGGAAGTGTTTAAGAGCAGGTTAGACAAGCACCTGTCAGGGATGGTTTAAGAGGGTACTTGCTTCTGCCATGAGTGCAGGGGACTGGATTCAATGACCTCTCATGGGCTATGTCTATACTACAGGGCTCAGGTAAGTTGACTTAATAATGTCGACTTAAAGTCAACTTCATTAAGTTGACTTAGAAAGGCCCCATGTGTTTAAATTGACTTTATAAAGTTGACTTAAATAGATCTCCTGCCTTAAGTTGACTTCATTAAGTCAACTTTAATGGCCATATTTTGTTAAGTTGACTTATAAAAGTCAACTTAACCCTTAAAGTTGATGTTAAGGGTGAGAGTTATTAAGTCAACTTAAGCAAGTTCTTAAGTCGACTTAATGAACTCCAAATATGGCCATGGAGTTGCTTAAGTCGACTCAAGCCTGGTTAAGCTGACTTAAGTCTCCAGTGTAGACATAGCCACAGCTCCTTCCAGTTTCTATGACTCTGTGGGTGGGCCTAGTAGTACTCCCCTGCTCAGAAGGACTTGGGGAGTGGAAAGAATGCTGGTCATGAAGCCAGATTAACAGAGGAGAGAGAGAGAGACCTTTGGGGACCCAAATTCAGTCAAAGAAGAATGGGGAACAGACTCCTTTTACCAGCCAGATGAAGAATTGGAGCTACCTGTAGTGAGGGGCTGGAGTCATAAATGGAGGCTGGAGGAAACACCCGGTGGTAGGACCTGGGTTTTGAGAAAGAACTGTTGAGCCCAACCATGGGCTGAGAAAAATGTGGCATGAGGAAAAGCCTTATTTTGATTTCAACTCATATTTGAATCATGATGTTGTTTTCATAAAGGAGATCTCCAACCCCCAAGAGAGGGTAGGGTCACTGTGTTTCCTTGGGTCACAGCTAAGAATTCCAGATTTGGGACAAACTGCTAAGAAATAGAGGTAGAAGCCCCACACTGGTAGTTAATCCATCATTAGATATACCAAGCCAGTAACAAAAGCAAACTTCTGTCTCACCACACTGGTTAACAAGTCAAAAAATGCAGTCTCCTTTGGTGTTCAACTCTTTATTTTGCCACTGAGCTACTAGACTTTTTGATGAGTGGTTACCGAAAACCACTTTCATCAAACAAAGGGTTATTTCTGATCCCAACAGATCAACTACATAACCAGGCCAATATATAACTCTGAGCTTACTGAAAGATCACACTGTTGTGCTGCCAGTCCCTTAGTAACCAGAATCTAAAGTTTTATTCATAGAAGAAGTGAGTTAAAATGGGTAAGAAAATTGCACATACACATGATTACAAAGTTCTTATATCAGGTATGAAGCAGTGATAGAATAAACTGCTCGTTTACAAAAGTCTGTCTGGAAATTATCCACAGAGCTCGGGTGTTATCAGTCCTTGTTTAGAACTTTCTTGTTAGAAACCAGTCCAGAGAATTGAGGCAGAAAAAGATGACAAAGTGTAGATGTTTGTGGGGGTGGGGGGTGTTATATGCTCTAGTATGAGGATGAAATTTAAAGGTCTGAAATAAAATCCACAGCATGGTTTGTGGAAAAGTGCAGGCAATCAGGGTCACATGAGCAAGTCACATGGCCTCAAATGGTGTGCTGATTCATGGCGGTAAGTTATTGGCCATTTAGAGGCTACGCTAGCTTCAGGAAGAGCCAACTGACCAGGAACGTTTCTTCTATGGCCCACTATGACAGTCAATTACCTTTGATGGGCCATCAACACAGAGCTGTTGGGCTGCAATGTAAATTTTTCCCGGGTGGTGGTAACCCAGGAACAGACAAAATTGAAATACAGGTACATAGTCAATGTTCATAACTCTAGATACTAATACAACACATGCATGTAATAGGATAATCATATTTAGTCGATTGTATCTTTTCCATTGATATGTTACATGACATACTTTGTATAAGATTTGTTGTCACTGTGTAACAGTGGGAGCAACAATGAAATACATGGTCACGTTTCAGTCATATGGCATCACAGAGATCTCCCAAGAAGCGGAGGTGATTGACTCGCAACAGTCTGGGTGTAATTTTTGAGAAGCCCCAACAGGGGAAACCGAGGCAGCAACCAGGTCTAGCACTGGATTGGGTAAAGCCTTGTGACAGGCTACAATGGTGCAGCTGAGTGACGATTTTGGTCCACTGGATGACACTTACACTGTGTGAAAAAGCCTGCTAACAACTGCATAACACAAAGAGAACATAGACCGTCAAACAGCACTGGGAGGTGAATCACAGAAACTGGAAAGGATCATGAGAGGTCACCGAGTCCAGTCCCCTGCACTTATAGCAGGACCAAGTGCCCTCTTAAATTATTCCCGACAGGTGCTTGTCTAACCTGCTCTTAAACATGTCCAATGATGGAGATTCAACAACCTGCCTAGGCCATTTATTCCAGTGGTTAATCACCCTGACAGTTAGGAATTTTTTCCTAACGTCCAACCTAAACCTCCCTTGCTGTAATTTCAGCCCATTGCTTCTTGTCCTATCAATGGAGGTTAAGGAGAATAATTTTTTTCCCTCCTCCTCTTAACAAACTTTTACATACTTGAAAACAGTTATCATGGCCCCTCTCACTCTCCTCTTTTCCAGACTAAACAAACCCAGCTCTTTCAATCTTCCTTCATAAATCAAGTGTTCCAGACTGCTAATCACTTGTGTTCCTCTTCTCTGGACTTTCTGCAATTTGTCCACAGCTTTCCTGAAATGAGGCACCCAGAACTTGACACAATACTCCAACTGAGGCCTAATCAGGGCAGGGTAAAGTGGAAGAATTACTTCTCATGTCTGTCTTACAATACTCCTGTTAATACATCCCAAAATGGTGTTTGCTTTTTTATTTTATTTAATTTATTTATTTATTTAATTTGCAACAGCATTGCACTGTTGATTCATATTGTAAGCAAAGGGTCTGATGAGAAAACTCCAGACAATGCCATCTGGAGACGGCTGTGGGAGGTCTGAATTCTACTCTGGTGATAAGAGGTACATCTCTCTCGCTCCCCCATCAAATCTGCGCTAGCCAAGCAAGGTGCCCCTTGGAGCCCTGGAGTACCCTGGAGAGCAGCATCCAGAATGGTGCCAACCCAGAAGCCCCAAGCTGGGAGTAAATGACGCGGTTTGAGGTTAGGGTTTCTGTGTTATTGGTTTCCTTTCCTCTTCTCTAGCGGACACTCTTTGTCATCCAATATCCCTCAACAAAGATCCAGCCCATATTTTACCACCAGGTGTGAAGGGAGTCCTGGGTCACACAGAACTTCTGTTGAGGTCTCTGCTTTTCAGTGTCCAAACTATATTTTTAACTCATGCAAGAGAATGAAGCTGCCAGCCTGCCTGAAGGGGAAGGAAACGTCTCCCGCTTAACTTACCATTACACTTTGGGGGCCACTTCTGATAGGTGGCCTTATAAGATTTCTTATGGCTAGTGCTGGGAAATGACCTGGGTTTTGTTTGTGAGTGATAAAAGCTGTCCATGATCCTCCCATCAACCTACAGAGGAATCTGTCTCATGCTCTATGTATATTTTTCAATTAAGTGCAGTTGGTGCCTAGAGCTGGATGGATGTGAACAGATGCGATCAGGGCTGACCCAAATGCCACCTCTCTTTCTGAGGCTCAAAAATGGTCAACAGAGCCTTAAAAATAAAGAAAAAACATTGTTTCTTTGCATTGCTCTGTATTCAGAAAGGAGGCAAAAGCATTGGACAAATCCCTTACATTGCTTAGTGACACATTTTCGTAGCCCCACATGTGACCCAACTCAGAAGGTGGAAATTGGATTTCTTCAATATAAAATTGCTGGAGGAAAAAATAGAAGTGGTCAGCTATTTTGAGTGGCAATGTTTAGGAGCCAAATTTTTATCATAAAGTACTTACTGGACTTTCCGAAGGATGCTCATTGTTTTCATGAACATACAGGGCAGGCTGGAACAGCTGTATGTTACCAAAGGACCAGGAGAATCCGTGGTTGTTTCTACCCCTACAGTCAAAACAAAGGTGCAGATAAACCAAGCGTTTAGAGTCTTGCAAATCTGTGGAGAGCTGCTTAATATCTGTGGACCACTTTTGTGGACTGCAGATAGTTGTGGATCTATGTTTCATATCTGGAGCCCTTCAAATCTATGGCTACCTGCTTTACATCCACTCACCATTTCTGCAGATCCGCTGTGGATACAAATTGTGTATCCATTCATGGTTCTATCATCATTTGCCCAAGGATGCAGAAGGTGAGTGGTGGAAATATGCAGAAATGCCAGACCTCCTGGCTGCTGGTGCTGTAAACATGAGGCCATCGCTCCACTGCACCCCAGTTAGTCACAGAGTCAATGTCATGGGAAGCATGTTTCTTTTGCAGTATCTTACCAATGTGAGAGTCTTTGGCATGTCACTCAGAAGACTACGGTTGGCTGTGATTTTCCTTCAGATTATCTGGTCTTGTGCCATGGAAGTCAATGGGCATTTTACCAGTTGGTGAAATATGGAAATGGGATGGGGGTGTACAGACCTAGTGAGCAGTGTATGACAGCTAAATCACTTAGCTTAGGCTTCCTTTGTGTGATGGGGATGTGTGTATCCACATATCCTCACCATTGTCCAGCCCCTGTTTGTACCTGACTCCAGTATGTGGACACCCAGGGTCTGTGACTCTGCAGACAGCTACAGCTCTAGTATGAAGCATGTCTATTGCACCCACATGGTAGTCTCTGCCCACACTTTTGCTGGAGTGCCACAATTTTGCACACCCTGCTGAGCAAGGAGAAGAGCTTTAGCAGATTGGTTTTTGTTTGTTACCTTTCCTGCCCCTGATATCGATGAGTCTTAACTAAAGTGTCTAACTCAAATCCATGCAAAGATACCTGGGGCCTGGCTGCCCCGCCGTTTGCCCTGGGAGATTAGCTGGACTTATTCAAAACAAACTATTGAAGTCATGCTGAGGATGCTTTGGGTTGCCTGGAAACCGCCCTGCTCTGGAAGAGAGAGAAGCAGATGCTCTGAGAGGTAGTGGTGAAAGGCAATTAAAACACAAACGCGCCAAGTCAGATTGCTATAGATTCCTGCAAAAAATATAAGAACAAGAGACTGACTGATTCTTAGCAAAACATAAGCTCCGTGATGATCACAACCTTGAAATGGAGGGCAGTGGGTGGAAAGCAAGACAGGAGAGCCATGGAAGCCTGGCTGTTTCATTAGCCAAGCAGAGGAGAAATTGAAATGGAGATGTTCCCTTCTCCAGGAATGGATCAACATGCAGACAGCAAGGTGAATGATGAGACCATGAGCCCTGCACTGTAACAAATGGACCACGCAGCATGTAGCAGCCTGATCCGTGGGCTTGGAAATGGGCAGTGATTCAGAAAGGGGCATGCAGGGCCAGTTTCAACCTTGTAAACCAGGCACGGACCCTCATTGCTAGGACATTAGCTGTGGTGGGAGACTGCAGCGATGTAAAATAGCCTCAGCCTTTAGGTCATTAGGAGACGTGTGAGGTGCCAGCGCAGGCCACAAAGTGTGGTGCTGGCTGGGAGGGGGCATAGCCAGTGCAGCCAGAGGAGAAACTCTGATGCAGTTTCCATCACCAAATCTCCTATGGACCCAATGGAGTAAATGGCTCAAAACAGGAGTGGGGTCTTGCCAGTTCTGTTGGTTGTCATGGTGGGTCTGATGCTCGTGGAAGGATACAGTGTTGTATTGGCTTTGGGTGATGGGACATGCCATGTGGAGAAGAATGAGGACAAGAGCAGGTTAGACAGACATCTGTCGGGGATGGTTCAAGATGGTACTTGGTCTGGCCATGAGTCCAGGGGACTGGACTCAATGACCTCTCATGATTCCTTCCAGTTTCTACGATTATATGATATAAAATTGTGCTGAGGAGTCTTATGTCTAAGGCAGTCTGTAGCCAGCTAAGCAAAAGAAGTGTATGTATATTGTAATCTGCATGAGGGAAGATACATCTCTCAATTCCTCCCTCTTTTTCCTATAAAACCCACCATTAAATCTTAAGCAGGATGGAAAAATCTCTATATTGAGGTAAAAGCAACAAATGGAGAGGCTAGAGCACCGTCTCCTGGAACATGCTGAGCCTCCCACCCCATTCACCTGCATTTTGGAAAATATTTTAGTGGAGGGTTTCCTTCACAAAACCGTTAGGTTCTGTTGAAATGATCATCTGCCATGCACCACACTCACTGGTGCCACCACACATGTCCAGAGTATGTGTCTTCCCTTCTATTTGGGCTCTTGTGTGTATCTCCCACCTGAATCCAGTCTCTCAACCCCCCTTCTCCTACCCCTAACCTGTAAACTCTCTGGAACAGAGGCTGTCTTTGTTACTTGCTTGTTCAGGGCCTTGCAGAATGAGTGGCTGATCCTTGACTAGGTTTCCCAAGGGCTACCATGGTATAACAGCAGGAGGAGGGTCCAAGAAGATAGCAAAATTTGGGACCTTACAGGGCTGTTTCCATTCGCTTGAAAAATCAGTGACAGGGGTCAGGTATGTTCCTGGTGCAGTCGTGTATGTATTAAAAATGAACACCAAGTCTTGTTTCCCTGAACACAATAGAAACTAACAGCAGGCAGCTTCCTTGCTCAGGAATCCCAAAGTCTGCCTCTCCAGTGACCACTGTGCCCAAGAAGCTGCCTCTCTGCTTCCTCTCAGGGTGATGTTCACAAATGCACTTGCTGGCTTTCCTGCCCTCTACACACACACCGCCTGAACCCAACCTCTTAGAGTGCCTATTTTTATATTATATAACAAGGGAAGGTCCTGTTAGCCTATCTTGGTTAGCGCTTCCCCGCCATGCTGCCTACCACTATTGTCACCACTATTTTGTGCAGCTGTCTTTGTCACATAAAAGAGCTTGACTTCATCTTCCACTGAACCTGAACACGCATTGTGATTTTCTTTGGATCCAAGGCTCACCGTCAGCACAACAGTGATATAAAATCATATCCTCTGTGACCTATACCAGACCCAGAGGTATTTGATTGCAATATGGGGGCTTAATATGTTCCAGGAGGACTAAAATCAGCATAAGGTAATAACACCAACACCATGAAAATACTGCTGTTCGTTGAGTTAGAGCTCTTGGCAGAAGTTTGCAGTGAGCACCTTCTGAGGCCGTGAAGATTTTCCTCTCATCTTATTACAAATTACAGTTTTGCTGAAAGAACAATTGCACTCATTTAGCTGTCACTCAGCTGGTGCTGCAACCACTTATTAGCACTGAAATGGTGCAATGAGAAGGAGCAATCTTCGATATTTCTGGAGATCACGGGTCCTTCCACAAATTCCCTCTTACTGGTCAATTAAGTGTGGCAATACAAAGCTAGTCTGGCTAATCATGTAAGGGTATAAATGTCTGAGTTTCAGTGAGAAAAGATACAGCACACACCAAATGCAGATTTCATATATGATGCACCAAATGCTATAGCAATCAGTAGAGTTAGGGCTGCAGAAGTTTCCATTCTAACCTCCTTAGTTTTCATGTCCTTGTAACTTTTTTATTCTTTTATTGTACTACAATAGGTTATTTGACCTCACTTTCCTCCATATGTTGGTCTCCAATGTTTGAATCTAAACTACCGCATTAATTTGCTATAACAATCTGACCACTTCCCTGCATTTATTTCCTCCCATTCTGTAAGTTTCCCATCTTCAAGTGTCTGATGAAGTGGGATGTTTTCCCACAAACACTCATGCGATTAACAAATTTGTTAGTGGTTAAAAGTGCCACAGGACCACTTGTTTGTTTTGTAGCTTTGAGTCATTCTTGTTTGAGCAGACATTTCCTATGCTTGGTCTCCGTCATGGAAACATGAAATGGCGAAAAAGACACTGGCACCTGAAACCTAATTTGGTCAAGATGCAGTACTCCGTTGGCTTCTTGCCATGAAAATAGATTTTCTTTGATCTAAACAAAGATACCAACATTCAGAAATTGCAAGGGAAGTAGAAAAACATCCTTGCCAGTAGGTATGCATTTAAACATATATGCTCTGCTTATCTGTGAGCAGTACATTTAATTGTGCACTGGTTGTTTCAGGCAACTTCTTACAAGCTCCCCTGGTGGCCAGTTGCATAGCAAAGAATTTACAAGCTGTGCTGTTAGAGGGCCTATTCTTACCATAAAATCTGCAGCCAGATCCTCGTTTGACACCCGCTGGGTCTTTGTGTGGTGGCAAGGACTCACCTGTACAGATCTGATGATTAGAGCCAAAAAAGTTTGTAGGCTTCACAGGCAGAATAGATGCAAACATTTATACTTATATTCTTAAACCTGCAGCATTCTCCTCACATTTCTGCCAGCTAATTTTCCTTGTTTTCATGTGTGACACTGATTGAGCTTCTCGATTGAAACCTTGGCAGCTAATTTCATAATGAAGCACAGCTGTGAAACATCAAAATTGTAGCAACATTTGAAAGTGACTCAGTACAACAAGGCTGGGGGCTGTGGTTGGATTGGTTTCAAATGTGGGTAGAAAGTAATAAGTGAAGTGAGTTTGCTGCTCATCCTTCTAGCCCCCTTTGGACACCTAATGTCTTACCATTCCTCTCCACCATTGTCCACATCCTCTCTGTAGTGGGGGACCCAAAACTGGACACGGTGCTCCAGATGTGGTCTCACAAGTGCTGAATAGAGGGCAATAATCACATTCCTGGATCTTCTGGCAATGCTTCTACTAACACAGCCCAGTATGCCATTAACCTTCTTGTGTATGTCTACATTGGAGCCTTAGGTTGACTTAACCTTCCTTAAGTTGTCCTAAGGAAAGCTCCGTCCACACTGGGAATTTATTAAGTCAACTTAAGCGCTTCCTTAAGTCGACTTAATAACACCACCTTTTAAGGTTGACTTAATGCTTAAGTCGACCTAAGCCAGTGTAGATGGAGCATAGCTCTTAAGTTGACTTAATGAGGTCAACTTTACCATTAAGTCAACCTAGCCACTGCCAGTGTGGACGTGGGTAGTATACTGAAGTTTGGAATGTGGATGCTCTAAGTCGACTTAACAAGGACGACTTTAAGTCGACTTAAAGTCGACCTTTGTTAAGTCGACTTAACAGAGCCTCCGACGTGGACATAGCCCAACTTGGTAATAAGGGCACGCTGTTGACACTTATCCAGCTTCTTGTTCATAGTAACACATGGGTCCTTTTCTGCACAACTGCTGCCCAGCCGGTTGGTCTCCAGTATATATTCTTCTGTTCTAAGGGCAGGACTCTTGCCAAACTTTATCAGATTACTTTAGGCTCAATTTTCCATTGTATAGCCTATTCCTACCCACCAACGTTGCTACCACACTCCCATCTCAGTGTCATCTGCAACCTTTCTGAGGGTGCAATCCACCGTGTCCTCCAGGTCATTAATGAAGATGTTGAAAAAATGAGGCTGTCCTTCATTGTAAGTTTTAGCCCAGTGATTAGGGCAGTCAGCTGGGATGTAGGAGATTCTCAGTTCACATACCGCCTTCACCTGAGGGGGAGAAAGGACTTGAACAGGGATCTGTGACTTCTCAGGTCAGTGCTTTAATCTACACAAGAACATCAAAACAGCCCTATGGGGTCAGATCAGTGGTCCATTCTGCCCAGTAGTCTGTCTTCTCTCAGTGGCCAATGCCTGAATCTTGAGAGAAATAAGCAGAGCATGGCAATTTTATGTGTCTCTTTTCGTGTCATCCAGGGTTATCATTTGGCAATCAGAAGTTTAGGGACACCCAAAGGATGGGATTGCATTCCTAACTGACTTGGCTAATAGTCATCAATAGATCTATCCCCCAGGAAATTATTTAATTCGTTCTGGAATCTAGTTATGCTTTTGGCCTTCACAAAATCCCCCAGCAATGAGTTCCACAGATCACCTGTTAGGTGAAAAAAAACCCTTCCTTTTGTTTTAAACTGGCAGCCTATTTGATTTCATTGGGCAACCAGTGGTCTTTTGTTATGCAGAGGGGTAAATAACGCTTGCCTTTTTACTTTCACTATCCCAGGCATAATTTTATTGGCTTCTATCATAGTCATTCTTAGTCATTCTTTTCTAAGCTGAACAAGTCCAATCTTTGTAATCTCTCCTTGTACAGGAGCTGTTTCATACCCCTAATCATTTTTGTCACCCAATTGGGCTATGGGATGTTCTGATGTAGGGCTTCCTCAATCTCGCCTACAGAGGGTGTGTCATTGTGGATACACTTTTTTAAAAAATTAATTGGGGTCAGGCTCCTGGGTTTCTTCACCTCAGGAGGCAGCATGCTAACCACCAGGCTATACCATTGTGTTTATGTATTCTCCCCCCCTCCCTCTCTCTCTTTGGTCAGGTCATTTTTTCACTAGTTATTGATGGTAGTGCAGCTCCAAGAGGAGAGACTGAGGCAGGGGTCTGCACAACGCTGGTGCAACACGCTAAACTCAGAAGCGTTGCAGGGGGTGCCAACATTTGAAGGGAGCCAAAATGGGGAGCACGCCATTGCACGGCGCTATTACATCACTCATATGCACCGGCATCTGCAGCGCTTGCAGGGGGGCACCAGAAATGCTAGCACCATTCCTGCGTCTGCAATCTGCAGCTCCAGAGCCGCATGTGGCACTTTAACTGCCTCCTTGTGGCTCCAGGCTCCAGACCCCACCTGCCACCAGGGGCCCCTGCAGGTGGTGGGATCTTGGCTATGGGCTCCCCTCTGCTACCAGGGGACGCTGCAGGTGGCCTGCACCAGGCTCCAGGCTCCCCACCACCACTGGGGGGGGCCCACTCCCAATTCCGGTTCCCCTCCACCAGGGGACCCTGCAGCAAGACCTGCTCCCAGCTCCTCCCACCAGGAGGCTACACACATTACAGGCTCTCAAAACACTTGGTTATTGAAGGAATTTTTAAAAATGGCTCTTAACTTTTGCATTGCCAACCCCTGGACGGAGGGAATTTCAGCTAAGACCATTCCATAGTCCAGTGATTACAGCCATGATCTGCAAGGTGGCAAATCCCTGTTTAAATCCTTTCACCACTCAGGCAGAGAGGAGATTGAAACTGGGGCCCCCCAAATCTGAGGTGAGAGACCTAACCACTGAACTAAAAGGCACACCTGAAGGCTGCTTTTCCATCCCCTCTTGTGTAAGCAAGTCTACTAGAGTGAGGCAAGGGCTGGAGCACACCTAATAGATCAGGCCCTAAGAAGCCTGTTTTCTCTTGGTCCGTGCATTGCCCTGGGGCTCGGGTGTCCAGGCACCTGGGCTGGGGCTGCAGTGTGCATTCACATGGACAGAAACATAGGCTCTGAGGGATCTTTCACTGCAAAAATTCAGAGATTGAGAAGCATGGGTGCCTATAGGGTTCATTGGCAGCTGAGCAGGGCTCTGTGACTCCCAGTGGGTCCTCATTCTGAGTTTTAGGAACTGAAAGTGGCAGTCGGGTGCCTAAATCCTTTAACGAATTGCAACGAATAAGTGTGGCCTCCTTCTTAGGCTGACACCGAAGGGTCACCTGGGGGACAGGCTCAGGCCCGGCGCCACTTGCCTGCTGGAACTGCAGGGGCAGGACAGGAAAGGGAGGTATAAAAGCAGGGCCTTGTAGTTCAGACAGGGGAGAACTGCTGGACTGGAGAAGAATCAAATCATAGGGCTGGAAGGGACCTCATGAGATCATCTAATCCAACCCCCCTGGGAATTGAACCCAGGACCAAAGGATGTTTCTTCCTCAGTACTGGGACCTGAGCCTGACCCAAGACCCACTGAAGCTGCCCATTGCTTGGATGGCTTACTAGAGCTGTCTGCTGACAAAGTCTTGGGGGAGCTGCCCCTCACTGTCACCCCCAGGAGGTGACCCATGCCTGGGGATGGATGTACCTGGGCACAGGGGATGTAGAAAGTAGCCTGGGGTGCCTGACTTTAGTCCGCTTGTGTTTGAATCCTAGCACCTGGCAGTGAGTTTTGGCAGGAGCTCTGTTGATTCAGTGACAGGATGCCCCACCGCCGTTAGGGCCCTGGACTGGGATGCAATGGAGTCGGGAAGGTCTGCATCCCCCTGTCCCTCGTTTTGTGCCACATGACTCTTGGGGCGACCACCTCTTCAGCCTGTGAAGCCTCACAGGCTACAGACAGCTCGTTGGTCCTGCCCTACCTGAAGGCTGAGAGCTACTGGCTTTTCCTGGCCTTGTTGAAAGTCTCGGGGCCAAAGGCTATTGACTTGTCTTGCCCTGCCTGAGGGCTTGGGGCTCAGCCTGGTTTCCTATTCCTACCTGAGGAGTAGGGTCCATGGGCACTTGAGGGGCTGGGTAGTGAAGCAGTGTGGATCCTCCCCCCAAAGCTCACATCTAGTATTGCCCCTGATCTGTTATATAAATCTAGTCCAGAGCATTTTAGAAACATTAATTAACTGAGTCTGACATCATTCATGACAGGTGTCATCCCTATTATACCAAGGGGGAAGCTGAGGCACCAAGTGATTAAATGAATTCTTCCCAGTCATAGAGCAAATCAATGTCACAGAGAACTATTGATCCTGGTGCCATGACCTGTTCCACGCAGACTGGTGGAAATCAGGAGTAACTGTATAGATATCAGGCATCGGTAATGTCAGAATTAGCCCACAGGATGCAAGTCTTGAAGGTCACTGCTCTAACCACTACACAGACTTCTCTAGGGTTCACGTCCACTCCATTTACAAATTTCCCTTATAAATACTTTGAATCAGCTGTTGCATTGCCTCTCAGAAAGTTGCATCTGTGCACGGGCGTGAAGGAAGGATGCAAAGAACTAAGGCCACAAGTCAGGGACCCTGCTAAAACCAGCAGGTGGTAGCAGTGTTCATTGCCCCATATGTGCTTGTCTTTGGGCCCTTATCTCTTGCCATCTACCACCTTGACAGAGGAATCAGAAAGTGACAGCAAAAGCCACTTAGCACTTTTTAGTCCTAGCTAGAGAATGAGGGTATTAAACTCCACCAGCAACGGCTGTGAGACTGATAATGAAATCCCCCAGCAGCTGTCCACTCAGTGACACTTTCCATAAAACTCTATCAGGCACCACAAGAGACGCGATATTGTGTATCTGACAAGAGATCACAAACACATTTATGCCAGCTCATAATAACACAATCTGACTCCTTCCTTTCCATTGTACCCAAGAGGGCGTCTTCTTTAAAGGGGACATACAGTAGGAAGGGCCTAGTCCAGACCCGCTGTAAAGTCATGTAATTGTACCAAAATCAACTGGACTTGCACCAGAGGTGACCTGGCTTCATTATTGATATGGCTAAGCCTGGCACAAGACCTGAGTTGTTGTCCAGTCGGCTACACTGGTATGAAGCAAATAGGAAATACTACCATATCCAAAGGGCAGCTTGTTTTACCCACTTTGCACGGGTGTAAATGATTCCACAAGAGGCCGGCTGTAGTGAACTGGCTCACTGTCTGTGAGGGACAGCATCCAGACCAATGTAACTCACTAAGCCACTGGCCCCCTCTGGATCAATGGCCTCACCCTTGTGCAACATACTGTGGGGCCTCTAAACACAAAGAACTCAGGACTCTGGTTTTACATCCTCTCTCATAGAAACCTATGCACCTTTGGACAGCCTGTTGGTGTCAGGACTGTGTCTCGGGAAAGAGCCCCACACTTCTCACTTGCCAACACTAACTCCTGCACCAGCTGGGTTTCCTTCCATTGATCCAACCCTACCTTGCTCCGGAGATGGAATAGCTGTGGTGTGGTGACAGGGCACAATGGGCATTATTTACCTGGGGTCAGACTCCACTGACTCTGACGGTGTCACACCCACTCTGGGCCAGAGCATGGGGCCATTCGACTCCGCTGTAAGAATCCATCGTCCATCATGCCACAGACTTTGCTCCAACCACAGCCTCGCAATGTGGCATTGAGCTCAACACTAGAGGAGAAAGATTCGAACCATGGTAATGGGATGGATGGGGATTAAGACTAACTCATACTCAACCCAAATAATGTCCGTGCTTGGCATTATCACTCATGGACAGATTCACCCACCCACCTCTCAGAGTCACATTCAAGCCCTTTAAATGGTCTGAGACTCAATAGGCAGTCCCATCACTTTGCCCTCATCTCCTGAGGCAGCCTCATAATCATATGCCTGAGCTCAGCGTCTCTGCAATCTCATCCATCTAAATGGGGATTTTAATAACAGGGTCTAGGCCTCTGTTGACTTCAGCTCCTTTCTTCTCTAGCTGCAGCCACAGCTGCCTCTTCACCTCGCCTTGACTAATGCACTTAACAGGCCATGGCCTGCTGAAAATTCATACAGCTGGGCTCATAAGGCGGCTGGAAATGGATTCTGAGCAGTGATGAGAGAGTGCTGTCTGAATCAGAGACTCAGGGCAGGAAGACAGGGTCACTGGCAGCAAATACACAGCAGAGCTGTATCTCCATGTGCTAAGAATAACCAAAGGGTGCCCACGTATGGACAGACAGCATGCTCGTCAGCAGGGACAGGCCCTACGACCTCTGCCCTCTACTGTCTTTCTGGCTTCTTGGATGCTGTTATAGTTGCAGAGCCAGCCGTTAAGGGGAGATCTGATCACTTCTACTAAGAAAGTGTTTTGGACTGTGCCTTTCTTCTGCACTCACATGACACCTAGCACAATGGGATCCTGGTCCAAGACTGGCTGTCTTGGTGCTATGATAAAACATATGAATAATAATAATAATAGCTCAGATTTTGTAAGTGTCTTTCATCCCAAAGGAAACTAAAGCCCATGGCAGAACTGAATGAAATAGATGCCTACAAGGAGTCAGCAGAAGGGTTCTGCACCATGCTGGTGCCAAAGTGAGATTTAAGTTGTGCCTAGATCTTGCACCAACCCTCTGCACCAGGATGAATTTCACCCATTTGTAGATTAGGGGTAGAAGGGGACTCAGGAGATCATCTAGCTCAACCCCTGGCTGAAAACAGGACCAATCTTCACCTAAAAAGGAGCAAAGGTCACAGTTTACAGTGTGGAAGGTCTAGGTTGGATATTAGGAAAAACTTTCTCCCTTGGAGGGTGGTGAAGCGCTGGTATGTGTTACCTAGGGAGGTGGTGGAATCTCCATCTTTGGAAACATTTAAAGCCTGGTTAGATAAAACCCTGGCTGGGATGATATAGTGAGAGTGGCCCTGCTTTTAGCAGGGGGTTGGACTAGCTGACCTCATGAGGTCCCTTCCAGCCCTAATATTCTGTGATTCTAATTCATCACAAGCAGGGCCATTCTCCATAGCGAGATCCCTCATGTGCCAGTGAAAAGCAGCAACTGCTAGAGTTGAGCACAGTCACTGCTTAAAACCATTGGGTGATGCCACACAGCCCTTTTCAGTATGGGATAAGTGGCGAATGCCATTTCTGAGTGACCCTGAATTTGACCACGGGATTCTGGCTAACACCATGACTTTGGCTCAAAGTTCAGTGAGATTGCTGATGACCGCAGCAAGTCAGGACCCTGGGTTTAGTTATCATCTGAAAATTGGCAACAGGACAGTGCCCTTGTCAATTCATTCAGACTTTATTTCTAATGCAGACTAGAACCAGTCCCTTCTGGTGTGTGTCAGAGGCCCCCACGACAGGGTCAAATACAGTGATGGGGATATGAGCCCCTGGGTCCATTTGCTGTTACTGCCCATTCCTGAGCTGCAGACAGGTTGCTCTGTAATACAATGCTGTCTCTTTCCAGCATGGTTTTCCCTTATCATGCTTTTATGATGCCAACTTCCAAAGGGGTAGTCATGTTAGTGTAGTCCAGCAAAACAGACAAGGAGTCTGGTGGCACTTTTAAAGACTAACAAATTTATTTATCTCATGAGTTTTCATGGGAGATAGTAGGATGTTAGTCTTTAAAAATGCCACCAGACTCCTTGTATGTTTCACTGTTGTTTTTTTTTTATAAGACTCTTTCCCCCACTCCTGTGTTTTGAGACTATACCTTTCTCACTTTCCCTCAGGACAGGGGCACTGTCCTGCCAGAGATAAGGGCCTTCCTTGTCACTGCACTCAAAGAGCAACTAATTTGTCAAACCATGTGAACAGACATATTGGCTCAGACTAGCACCCCATTCAGCCCAGAATCCTGTCTTCTGATAGTTGCCAATGCCATGTGCTTCAATGGAAATGAACAGAACTGGAGTGATCCACCCCTGGCCGTCAACTCCCAGTTTCTGTGAGTCAAAGATTAGGAATATACCGAGGATTGGGTTTCATTTCTGACCACTATGGCTGATAGCCCTTAATGTTAACTAAATCTTTTTTAACACTGTTATAGTGTTGGCCTTCACAATATCCTTTGGCAATGCGTTCCTTGGGCTGATTGTGCAGTATATGAAGAAATATTTATTTTTGTTCTGTTTTGTTTTAAACCTGCTGCCTATTAATTTCATCAGTTGATCCCTGGTTCTTCTGTTATTGCAGGAGTAAATAATATTTCCTTATTTACTTTCTCCATACTGGTCATGATTTTGTAGACCTCTTTCATACTCTCCTTACTTTTCTCTTTCCTGAGCTGAAAAGTTTCCGTCTTTCTAAGCTCTTCTGAATGCAAGGTGTTTCATAACCTATCATTTTTTTTGTCCTCTTTTGTGCCTTTTTCAATTCTAATATGCTTTGTTTTTGAGATGGTGTGACCAGAACTGCACACAGTATTCAAGGTGTGGTCATACTCTTAATTTTCTTGACTGCTACTGCACATTGAGCAGATGTTTTCAGAGAAATATCCACAATGATGCCAAGTTCTTTCTTGAGAAGTAATAGCTAATTTAAATCCCATTATTTTGTGTGTATGGTTGGGTTTATGTTTTACAATGTGCCATACGTTGCATTTATGAACACTGAATTTCATCTGTCATTTTGTTGCCTAGTCACACAGTTTAGTGAGACTCTATTTAGCTCTTCTTCATCTGCTTGGAACTTAACTATCTTGAATAATTTTGTATTGTCTGCAGATTTTACCACCTCACTGTTTACTCCTTTTCCCATATCATTTATGAATATGTTGAACAGCACTGGTTCCAGAACAGATCCTTGGGTATGTCTACACTGGAGGCTCTGTTAGGTTGACCTAACAAGGTCAACTTTACTTCGACTTAAACTCAACCTTGTTAGGTCAACTTAGAGCATCCACATTGAAAACTCCTGTTTTTTTCCTGCATCCACACTGGCAGGTGCCAGGTCAACAAAGGAGTTGTGTGTAGTGGGTAGGTATCCCATGTTGCCCTGGAGAAGTGCCCCCTGGAGGCCAATTAAGTTCACTTAAGGGCTTTCCCATCTACATTGGCTTAAGTTGACTTAATAATGTTGACTTAAGCATTAAGTCAACCTTAAGAGGTGGTGTTATTAAGTCGACTTAATAAAAGTCCACTATGGTCTTAAGGCTCCAGTGTAGACATACCCATTGAGAGACACCACTATTTATTTCATTCTGAAAACTATTGATTTTTACTTTGTTTCCTGCCGTTTAATCAGTTACTGATCCATGACAGGACCTTCCCTTGTGTCCTTGGACTGCTTAGTTTGCTTAAGAGCCTTTGTGAAGAAGGATCTTGTGAAAGGTTTCTGAAAGTCCAAGTGTCCAAGTACACAATATCCACTTGATCACCCTTGTCCATATGTTAGTTGACACCTCAAAGAATTTTAATGGACTGAGGCATGATTTTCCTTTACAAAAGTTATGTTGACTTTTCACCAACAGTTGTGTTCAACTCTGTCTGATAATGCTGTTCTTTATGATACAGTAGCTTCAACTAATTTGCTCAGTACTGAGGCTAGTCTTACTGGTCCATAATTGCTAGAATCACCTCTCAAACTGCTTTTATAAATCAGTGTTATCCTATATATATCAGCTGGTCCAGATGCTGATTTGAATGCAAGGTTATTTACCACACTTACTAGTTCTGCAGTTTCATATCTGAGTCTTTCAGAATACTTTCTGGTCCTGGTGACTTGTTACTGTTTAATTTATCAACTTATTCCAAAACTTCCTCTGACACCTCAATCTGGTAGGCTTTCTCAGATTTGTCACCTCAAAAGATTGGGCCAGATCTGGAAACTTCCCTCACATCCTCTGCAGTGAAGACAGTGGCCTGTGCAAATGTATGTTTTAACAGGACGGCCCTGTGCACTAACAGGGGTAGGACTGGCTTTGTTTCTGGTCAGCTCAGCCTTTCATACATCATGCTTAAAACCCATTAAACGTCATCTGCCCCTGTGAAATGTGGAGATTGCTAATAGGCCAGAAACCGGCGCTGCATCCATAACATCACAGGAATCTTTATTTTTATAATTCTAACAGGCCAGTTAACATGGGGGGGGTGCTAATGGCCATAGAAAATGCTAGCTCATTGCTTTCAGGCTTATCTCATTAAAAGGGATGGAATATGCCTTCATATAAGAATGGAATTCACTTCTCCTCTCTCCTATCCCGGGGGTCTAGTCTCGCTTTGAAATTGTGAAACTGAGGGTTTCACATGTTAATGCAATGATTCTCTGCTGGGCTGTTTGGTGTTGCATCTCTTCTGGAACTGGCTCTGGCTTTCACATTTCAAAGCGCAGCCTCCAACATCTGGGATTCAGCCACTTTAGAGCCATGTGTTCCATTATTACATGTCACACAGCCGCCTGGGCTTTTCTGAGAGAACAACAGCTCTGTTTTTCCTCTTTGAATATAATGTTAGTGAAGGAAGTCTGACTGCCAGCCCTGTATTTAGCCTCAGAAACAGCACAGTAAAGGAAAAAGCAACAGCAAGAAGGCTAGGCAGGGTGCTAGCTTGGGACTTGGGAGGGCTGGGTTAAACTCCCTTTATCAGACTGATAAAATCCCTTTATCAGACTCTCTCTGTGTGATATTGGGGAAGTGCCATGTAGGACTAGATCCACAAAGGATACCTGACTCACTGTGGCAGCATCTATCTTCAGACACCCTGCTGCCTCATGGATGCCTCATCCTTGTGTTGGGGGACCAGATGCTCCTTGTGATGCATAGGGAGAGTTGGGCACTAAGAATGGGATTCACAGAAGCCAACACACCAAGCAGGGAGCTGCCTTTATTATCCTGTTGGAAATGCCAAGGATAGGATGACGGCCTAACCCCATCCCTCAAAGGGAGTTAAGCACTGAAGTTCGGTTGGGGAGTGGTGCCCGTCCTCATTTCGGATTCTCAGCCACGAACCTTCTTCTGGAGATAGACCCCTGAGGCAGTCCTGTTCTTTGTGATGCGTGTGGCATGGACACTTGGTGGACAGGCTGGGGAATGATTTCAGCTACTGCCAGGACTGGGCTGTGGAGGGATTGTGGGCATGAGATGAGCTGCTCAGCAGTGGGATTGAGGAGTCAAAGGTCAGGCTAGGATCAAGCTGAGTCAAAAAGCAGAATCAGAGCCCATTGCCATGCTGAAAGCCTGAGGTGAGAAGCAGAGTCAGGCCAGACCAGCATCTTGCGCCAGGGTCAGCAGTAGTCAAAGCCAAAGATAATAAATCAGGGTCAGGAGCTGGGCCAAGGTCAAACCTGGGATCCAGGCAAGGTGGGATGTAGGGCAAAAGAACATTGGAAGTCTGTGTTGCTCAGACGGCGCCCAGAAGTGGCTTCTTGGTTTATATGAAGACTGCTGACAATCAGGGAATCATGGAGGGCAATCGTGCTTGCCATTTAAGGTGGGACAGCCTGCAGGGTTTAACTTCTCAGTACTTCTTGGTAGGACTCCTATCCATGACCTGTGGTAACAGGGCAGCAATGTCTGCCTCAGATCACACAGTCCTGGGTTCTAGGCCTCTGGTTTGGTACAGCCACTCCCCCAAGCAGCCTTCAGGTGACACGTCTGGTAGCCAGACTCTAACGCCTCTGTGTTCACTCACCCCACAACCTGTCTATGGGGAGAATGATTTTGAATTTAATAGAAGTTCTCTTTTGCACTCAAATACCCCTTTGCTCACTGGGCTCGAACAGGCAAATTCCTGAGCATCTCTAACTCCCAATGAAGCTATTGATATTTAAGGGCTGCTCAGGACTGCTAGGAAGAACTCAGCACCCCTCCAGGATTGTTATTCTCCCCTCTATGTTGTGACGCCATTTGTCATCAGTTGATTACATTTGCCGTGCAGATCCCTGCAAAAAGGGCTGCTATTGACCAGCTTTCTCAGGTGTTCCCAGAGAGAAAGATAACTAGCCATCTGCTTTCCTGTAAGATTGTGATCAGCTGTAGCTGCCACACTGAGATTAAGTGGAATGTGCGGCCTGATCGATACTAAGTCTCTCAAGGAAAGCATCCTCCCAGGCACTAGGGAAAGAGCCACAGCAGGCTTGAGAGTGTACAGCACATTTCAGAACCATGGAGAGCAGCAGTAGACATCAAGATACGTCTATGCCGCAATTCAAAACCGGTGGCTGGTCCTGGCTAAGTGGCTGTTTGACTTGCTTCAACAGAGGCCCAGACTCTAGGGCCCCATGAGCTGGGAATGTCCCAAAGCTCAGGCTTCAGCCTCAATCCAAACAGCTACACTGCATTCAAACAGCCCCGTAGCTCGAGCCCTGTGAACCTGAGTCCGCAGGCGTAGGCCAGACACGGGTGCCTATTCGCTTCGTAAATGTATCCTAAGAGGGCCAACACAGCCTAATGGTGTTTAAAGGACTTCTTTCTTTCTAAAAGCTCCTCTCCCTAGCTCTAGGACAGGAGTCTCAAACACGTGGTCCGCGGACTGCATGCAGCCCCTAAAGCTATTTTCTGTGGCCCACAGTGACACTGTCATTACCGATATTTGCAATATCGGTGTATGAAAAGGTTTCAGTGGTGCAGCCCTGGGGCTAATATACTAGTTCTCATGTGGCCCTGTGCCAGTATTCATGCAGCCCTAGTGGTGATTTGCACTTGAGACCCCCTGCTCTAGGAGTTTGTACAATCTTCTAAAGCAATGAACCAATCTCCCAATGTCCAGAATGCCCTGGAAGATGATTCATCTCCCACATCTGCTTCTCCAGCATCCCTCAAAGCATCAGCCCAGCTCCCACCCTTTGAAAAATAGGCAGGCCGCTCAGAGACACTCTGACCCCTTTCCATCAGGGAAGGAAATGGCTTCCTGCATAAGGGGGATCCTCCACATGCACAGAGCTCCCAAAGCAGCCTAATAGAAGGCCCCCACCCAGCTCCCACCACAAGGAACATAGTGGGTGGGGCAGGGCAGAAATATGTCAGGGACAAGCCAGGAGTGGGATGGGAGATGGAGGGAGTCACAGTCATTGGAATACCATGGAAACAGAGCAATGCTGGGCCTGGACTGATTTACATGAGGAGTGGGACAGGCCCCAAATATGGGGAAACAGAGGTGGAGCAAATCCTTCCCATTCTGCTCCTACATGGGTGCAGGGACAGAACTCCTGGGAACCACGTCCTAAACATTGTCAAAGTCAGGCCATGTCAGAAGGGAGCAAAGAGTGAGTTGAATTGTCCAGAGTACCCTTAGAGCAGCCAGTCCCCTCTCCTGTTTAAGCTGGGGGACTGTAAATTTGAGCACCTCTGCAGATTTGGAAAGGGAGAAGGTAGACGCTGGGAGAGAGATGGCTTTTGGGATAGGCTGGTTGTGGGCTGATTAGGGCTTTATAGGTCTGATCCAACACTGTAGACTCAACCTGGAAACCCAGCAGAGACCAGTGCAGCCTACAGCACACCAGTGTCTGCACCCTCACCCTACAACTTCTGCTTATATGTGTTTCTGGTTGTCTTCATGGTACAGCCTCCTGGACATCTGTGCACCCTGGGTTATCATCTGTATGATTTTCCTGTTCACTTATACACTGTGATTGTATGATTTGTTGCCAATTACACCATGCAATGTTTCTTTATGGAGGCTCATAACCTATTCTATGTGATTACCGTGATGATATGTTTCCTGCGGCCTCATGGATGTGTACAAATGTGTAACTTGGCACAGAGGGGTGGGAGACAGACAGAGATCTCTTCCAGCGGCAAGCAAGCACCTGGAGGAGGCAGCAAAGATATGTTAATTGAGTTCCCTGGCTCAGAGTAGTCAAAGAGATCACCTCTGCCCAGAAAGGGAGGGGGGTCGCAGGAGTTTTGGCACAAAGAGAGACACTTGGGGGGATTTGGGGCTTTTTGCCAGGGAGACTGCATCTTGAAACAACTTCAAGCAAGATCTGGGCCCTTCCTGACCTCAGGCAGAGACTGGCTGTACAAACATCTGACAGCTGAACATCTTGAGCATAAACTTGGATTATGAGATCAGGTTAGGTAGCGACAGTAGGTTAGCATGTGTGTTTCACCTTTTATTTCCTTGTGGTCTCTCCTGACTCATTTATGTTGTGATTCCACCATGACTGGCCAGAGTCTCACTTAGAATTGTAGTCTGATCAATAAACTAGTAGTTGTTTTATCTAAAGCTGTGTGATTGTTAGAAGATGTGAGTGAAGAAGGCTGGGCACAATCCATTTCTTTGTTAAATGCAGGGGCGTTGCTGGCTGGGGGAGGGACCTGGGGCACGGGCCCAGGCCCTGCCCCTGACCAACAGGCCCCGCCCACAGCATGCAGACCCCACCCCCTGGCCAGGGACAGGGCCAGGTGCCGCCGCGCCGCCACGGGCAGCCAGGCCCCGAATCCCTGGCTGGGGATGTGGCCACCGGTGGCCAGGCCCCGGATCCCTGGCCGGGGATGGGGCCACCGCATCCGCTGGCAGCTGGTACCCAGATCTCTGGCCCGATTGGGCCGGAGATCCGGGGCTCTGGTGCCGGGGTGCGGGGCACATGCCCTGGAGTGCCCAGCACCAGCAACACCCCTGGTTAAATGGACAGACTTGAGTGTATGGTGATTGGGAGTGGGCCCTAATCCCTGTAGGACAGTGGCTCACACGATGGTGTCGGGGCCTGGGGGCACTAGGTGGGGAAACCATCCTCAAGTAGCCAGAGGACATACACCCACTGCTTGGGACCAATTGCGTGCAAGAGGCTGGAGTGGACTGACTCAGGCGTGAGTGGCCACTTGGCAAAGTGGGGTAAATCCGGGCACAGGAGTGGGAATTGGAGGGTCACAGCAGCATACCAGTCTGGATCTGGAGGGCAGACTGTCACAAGCCATGAACTTAATGGAAGTCCTGAGATGTGAGGATACCTAGATCACGTCTGTGCTGCAAATTAACTTGATTTATAGTATGAATGGACATACCTGTGCTAGTTTTTGTCACCGCTTACGGGTCGCTTCACCTGTATTCCCCCTCCACGCTCCACCAAAGGCACCCCCTTAAATGTTTCCAGCTCCCAGCTGTCACCTCTCTTGGGCAGAGAGCCACTTCTCTCTTCCTTCTGACCAGGGTTTTCCTATGGCTGCACCATTCCCTGCCTTGCACTGTGATGCTCCCAGCACAACAGACTGTTTCAGGTGGCTGGCATCTGTGCTTTGCCTTCTCTCCAAAGGTTACAAGCAGCTGTAATCACCCGCAGTTTCATACCACCCAGCTTTTTCTTTCATTTATGTTTAAGATAAAAGCATTACAAAGAAAATATAGTAAAACTATAAAAGAACTTGTGGACATGTTAAAAAGACCACCCCCCCACAGCCAATCTCAGGGTCTGGCAGGAGTCAGTCCTTTATAACCTACAGCTGGGTTTTTGCCATGGTTACATTCTCATTGCTGTCTTGGATCCAGAGCCACACACAAAGCTGGGCAGTTCTTTCCACAGCTTGGACTTTTAACTTCCAGTCTCCAGGGGCAGGTAATCAGATGATGACCATCCGCTTCTCAGAGCTTTGCGTCAAAAGGCTGAGTTTTTGCATAATCAGAAGTGAGACATTTGCATGTATTGCCTCCTAGGGAATCTCCAGAAAAATCAACTTTACATTTATTGGCCGAAGAATCCATACATCTGGCACATTTTCAATATATCCTTTCAACTCCCAGGCCGACATTACCTCTCCTCCCTGGAGCACTTATGTAGGAGTCTGGCCCACTGTAATGCAATCAGATCAATGGGCCCCAAAGATACTTTTCGGTGAGGTTATTCAAGGCTATTGCAGGAAACTGCCACATGCCACAGCTTTAATCTAGTTAGTGGAGGTAAAACAGTAGTGAAGAGGCTGTAGCAGGAGCGGCAGTGTGCACTAGTAACCCAAACACATGTCACTACATCTTCACTCCTATTGTTGCCCATGCTCACTAGCAGGATGCTAGTGAAGATGTGCCTACTTAACAGTACAATTTTTCCACTTTAATTGGTGTGTTGATGTAACCTTGGAACCTCCTTGGGGCAGGGACCATCTTTGTATTCCTGTTTGTACAGCACCTAGCTCAATGGGTCTTGTCCGGGATTAGAGCTCCTAGATTCTGCAGGAATACTAATGAGAAATGTCATCACAGAGTGACACTGAAGCGTGAAGAAAGGGCCATTCTGAGTCATACCTACTTTGCACCAGCGTCAGTGACTACGTAAGGTATGAAGCAATGAGGAATTGAGCCCAAAGATTTTTTCAGCATGATATGCCGGTGCAGTTCTTGTGTAACAGAAATGTCTGCGTTAATTTCAACTCTGTTTATTTGAATCAGGAATCAATTGTCTCGCGGTTATTGAAATGGGTTCTAAAAACAATCTTTAGAAAAATAAGATTTATTTAAAGGAGAGATCTCTTTATTTGCCACCCAAAGAGTCTTTTCCCTCTTTGGCGTGTCCTCCCATCCAGTTAACATGAGATCACACACAACTTTGCTGCAGTCATTCTTATTGCTCTTGGCTCTACTTCAAAACCCACACACTCGAGAGACTGACTGTAGCTTTACAGAGGACAAATCTCAATGCTCTGAGTGTGATTGGCTTAATTCTGATCTCTTCTGCCTTGGTATCTGTTGAGCCAAGACGCCCAAAGACAAAGAATTATGGTCCTTTTGGAATAGAAAATGCTATATGATGGTCTCCTTTATGTTTAAAAAATCTGAGTCACAAAATGACTATGCAGTGCTTTTTAATTGCTCCCAAAACTTCTTCCTGGGACAGAATTTAAAATTCTGCAGGCAAAACTGATTTATTTTATATGAGCCTTTCACATTAAAACACTCACAGTAAAACTAACTTATTGAAGCTCTAGGTTCCACTGTAATCAATTAAAAATGTACATACTACTATGGACCCAGCTTCTCCTTGAAATCAGAAAGAAAGCAGAAACCACCTCAAATCTAAGGGTATGTCTTCACTGATGGTGGCAAAATCACCCCCGTCAGCTCGGTGTTACAGGAGCAGCTTGTGGCAAGTATGAACTCACCACGCCGCTCCCAGAAGTTGGCCCCAGAAGTCCTGGGGGCCAAGGGGTGTAGGGAAAGCCAACCCCAAGTGATTTGCCATCAGCTTTCCCCTAATGTGTAACAGCAGCTAAGTAAGTCACTGTCAGTTACGCAAGAAATTTTGTGTTCCTTGCGTAACTGGCAGTCAACAGCTACCGAGAAGGCCCCAAATGTAGATTAGGGCTCAGTACCACCACACAGATCCCAGGTTTCATTGTGCAACCTGTCTGCCAGTCGGTGAAAGAAGCAAGCTCAAAATCTAGGGGCTCCACTTCAGACTGCAAAACAAAACAGGCTGGGAAAACTCCTCTGGGTACCATAGGCAATACTCACAAGCACTGAGTCTGCGTATAACAATAAACCCCACCCCTTATTAAGGAGTGAGGGAATATTGCATTAAAGTAAGAAAACACAACAGCCGTGACCCACAAGCATGTAAAAAATAAGTGAAGCAGGCACCCTGTGCTATCTCGGGCAGTACTTCTTTGCCTCAGTTTCCCAACTTATAGCATGAGAGGCCGGTGGCCAAATGTCTCTTTAATGCACCACTCCACCATTCCCTCTGCTGCACCCCACACCTCGCTGCTGTCTGAGGCCACCATTTCCCTTTCTTAAAGAAGTCCCACAATGCAGGCTGCATTCAGAAGGGGTCACCTCCAGGCTCTCTGCCTGGTGGCTTTTGATGTCATTGCATCCACTGAAGCCTTGAAGCCTCTTGCTTCTTGTAGTTCCTGCCTCTGATGATGCCAGGCGCTGGTGCTCCGTTTGCATCCTTGGTCTGGTCCAGTCCTACATCATCATTGACAGCTAGCCCAGCAATTCACAGCCCTAGGATCTGCTGGGTAAAGAGCCCCACTGGTGCTGCTGTTGCTGTCTCTATACATTGTCTTTAACTGCAATGCAGTGTTTGAAGGGTCTGCTGCCTGGCCCAGTGCACCGGGTAGTGGGGAACCTCGGTACAGCTGCTTTCTCCTCCTTTGCTTCTATCACAAACCCATGAAAGCGCATTCAGTAAATGAATTTGTTAGTCTTGAAGGGTATGTCCACACGTCTCTTTTATTTTGAAATAACACTGGTTATTTCAAAATAAAAAAGATTAGCTCCATACGACGTCCTCTTATTTCAAAATGACGGACTCTTTCATTTCGAAATAAGACCCATTGTTTCGAAACAGCTTAAACCCCATTGGGTATATCCACATGGACTTCTTATTTCTAAACAACAGAGGTTGTTTCGAAATAAGCAGCAGCATGTCAACATGACACACCATTATTTTGAAACCGTTAAACCTCGCATCTAATCGAAATAGCCTTTGTTTCGAAACATCTGTTTTGAAACAATGGCATTTGGACGCGTTGTTTCAAAACAACACCATTGTTTCAAAACAACATGTCCGAACCGCCTTGTTTCAAAATAACCATTTCAAAACAAGGGCTATTTCGAAAGCAGGCTTTCCCTTAATTCGAATTAACAAACTGTTAATTCGAATTAACTTATTTTGAAATAAGGACTTTATTTCAAAATAACTCATTTTGAAATAATGATGTATGTGTGGACATAGCCATTCATTTCAAAACGGCTGTTATTTCGAAATGTTTTTTTCAAAATAAGGCCGTTTGGACATGTTGTTTCGAAACAACATCATTGTTTCGAAACATGTCCAAATGGCCTTATTTCGAAATAACCATTTTGAAATAACAGCCGTTTCAATAGCAGGCTTTCCCTTAATTCGAATTAACATTTTCTTAATTCGAATTAACTTATTTTGAAATAAGGACTTTATTTCGAAATAACTCATTTCAAAATAACTTATTGCGAAATAACAATGTATGTGTGGACATAGCCGAAGTGTCACAGGACTTCTTGCTTGTTTTTCTGCACCAGTGTAAGGCTCAGCCCAAGATACCTGTGTGTCAGTGATTTCAGCTCTAGTGAGTAGTGGGGAAAAAAAACCCATAATCTCATTTGCTTCTAATTACTGAGAAGGAAGGTCAGATCACACCTAGAGTCCCTAAACAGAGTCCTCCTCACCAGCAAACAACTCCTACAGACATCGTCTTGATTGCTCCCTTGGAGGGGCTCGCTACTCCACACTCAGCAAATGATTGTTAAAGAAAAGTAATTAATCAAGTGTTGTCAGGTGCAACAAGGCATCTTTTTATTCAAGCATATGCAGGGAGAGATCACTAGCTGACAAATTCTGTCTGGTTAATGAGAGCTCTACTTACAAACAAGTTTTAACAGTATTTATAGAAATCATAGGGTGTTCATAGGGTTTTCTAGTTAGCCAATGGAAAATTACAGACTTAGCTAAGGTATTACAAAGGCAGGAATCAGAGTCAAATTATCTTTTGAAACATCCTTGTTAGCGAGAGACACTCAGCTTTTCTCAGAGTATTTCATTTTTATCTCACACTCCCTATTTTTTCACAGACATTCTGTGGTTAAGCAATTTGGAGGCCTCACAGGCCCCTTCCACACGATCAAACTTCAGCATGGTGGCTGTGTTAGTCTAATCTGGCAAAATGAGCAAGGAGTCCTGTGATGCTTTTAAAGACTAACAAATTTATTTGTTGCATGAGCTTTCATGGGAGAAAATTTCTCTTCATCTGACACTTTGAAGGTGGGGGAACTAGGAAGTGTAAGTCATGGGATCAGGTCACACTATAACAGGAAATCAAAGAAATTGTTAAGATTCAAACTCTGGGGAACAGCATCGAGAGAAAGATGAGGTCAAATCACCTGTTGTAATGAGAGAAAAATCCAAAGTCCTTATTTAGCCCTGAAGAGACGCATTCAAATTTGCATATGAATTCCAATTCTGCAGTTTCTCTTTGAAGCCTTGATCTGGTATTCATCTGTCTGAGCACAGTGACTAGCAAATTGTTAATGGTGTGATCAGGAAGATTGAAATGCTTTCACACTGGTTTTTGAATGTTGTGATTTCTGATATCAGATTTGTGCCCATTTAATTCTTTTGTGCAGCAACTGTCTTATTTGTCCAATATATGCAGCAGAGGGGCATTTCTTGCACTTGATGGCATAAATCACATTGCTGGATAAGCAGATGAATGAGCCTTTGATGGTGTAGGTGGTTTGATTAGGTCCTGTGATTGTGTCTATGATCACTCCACTGATGATTTACTAATTGTGGTGCTCAGACAGATGAATACCAGATCAAGGCTTCAAAGAGAAGCTTCAGAGATTGAATTTATTTGCAAATTTGATTGCACTGCTTCAGGGCTAAATAAGGAAGCTGGATTTTTCTCTCATTATACCAGCTGATTTGACCTCATCTTCCTTTATATCAGGGGTCAGCAACCCCTAGCACCCATGCCAAAAAATGGCAGTGGGGCCAAGCCTGAGCAGCACATGGAGCCACTCAGACTTCCCCACTGGCCCTGCTCCCTCAGCGCTGTGCAGCTGGGCCGAATGAGCTGTGTGCAACGGCTCCAGGCCAGAAGAAGCCGCAGAGTGTGGCCCCCAGCTCCCTGCTGGGCAGGGCTGGAGGGAAGCAGGGCAAGTTGGCCCCCTCCCTGCTTCCGGCTCCAACCGTGGGGGATAGAGGTGGCCCCGGCTGGGACCCAAAAGCCACCTGCCAGTGAGGGTGAGAGCCAGCCCCAACCCTGAACTGGAGGCTTGGCCCTGTCCCTTTTGGCCCCGCCCCTGGCACCCACTGAGGGTGCAGTGGGTGGGGCTAGCATGGGGGTCGGCAATGCTATGCGCTGTTCTCCAGTGTTTGAATCTTTACAACTGCTTTGATATACTGTTACAGTGTGACCTGATCCCATGACTTACACTTCCCTGCATTTATTTTCCTCCCATTATATAAGTTCCCTCATCTTCAAAGCATCTGATGACGTTGGATTTTCTCCCACGAAAGCTCTTACGATAAATAAATTTATTAGTCTTTAGGGCTAAGTCTACATCTGAAAGCTTAGTTTGGACTTGCTTAGTCCAAACTAAGCAGTTCTGGGTTAGTTCAAACTAACTTCAGCTTTTTAGTTTGAACTAGCTGCATTTTTTAGTTTGACGTAACTTTTTAGCTCAAACTAAAAAAGCACAACTAGTTTGAACTAAAAGTTAGGTCGAACATATTTAATTCAAGCTAGCACGGCTGCTTTGTTCTAGTCTGAACTAAAGTTCGAACTAAGTTCCAACTTACTGTTTGAACTAACGAGTTCAAACTAAGCTTTGCTTAATTTTTTTTCTTCAAACTAGGCAAAGCCTAGTGTAGACAGGGACCAAATTAGTCCATCTTAATTCTTCTTAATCCGGACTAATTTTCTAGTGTAGGCATAGCCTAGGTGCCACAGGACTCCTTGCTTGTTTAGCAAGTGTTGTTTCACTTCTACTAACTCCCCAATTAGTCCTATTCAGTACAGTTCTAGTCATTCAGGAAGGATAATAACATTTAATTATCCCTGCATCTGAAGCTGTTTGAATTTTAACCCCAGAATATCTCAAATTGATCATCTTTGCAATGTAGGTGTGTCTATTCCAATACGATCTGCTTGGGAAACCTTTTACTCCATCTTACTCGTAAATGGCAGGCAGGAGAGAGCTCCTTCAGACCTCTGGCTTACAAATGCATCCCACCCACTCATGAGACTTGCCTTGCAGCATGTTGTGAGGGTCGGCAGACCTGGGCTATTTCTGATGGGGAGGTGAGTTAATTCCAAAGTTGATTACCCCTCACAGACCTTGCCACCAATATCTTCTCCTTTGTATTATATTGTGTGCGCCTTTGGATCCCTAGCTGGGGTAAAAGGTGATCTCTCCCATAGACCAGTTCCCAGACATATGGGGCTTTATGGATCAAAACCAACTTAGACGCTACCTGGAAACCCACAGACTAGTATCGTTCTTCACCCAGCATTCTTTACGCACATGCTTAAGAGTCAACAGAATTGGAGCCTGAGTTTTAGTGGAGACCCCCACAGGTGGGGATAAAAAACAGGAGGGGTTAGAATGAGTGAGGAAGGACGCTCGGGCAGTGACTGAGTTCAGGCATGTGTATGTCGTCATGTTTCCAGTTTTATTTTGTTAACCTTAATGTAAAAAATAATGACTCACTTGTTGGGGGTGAGACGTCTGATCACTGATGCCCTGCGGCTGTGTTCGAAATGAGTTAATGAAATAGTTTTGTGGCTCTAGTAATAAAAGAGGATTTTACACAACCTCAAAAATAAACAGGAGCCGAGGCACTGCCACACTGGATCACGCCCCCACCCTACCCAGGGTGCTAACCTGTCTGATGGCAGCAAGCATAAGAGGTAGGCTTGCTTTATAGGTAAGGGCTGGGCAAGTTGGGTTCAGTTCCTGGTACTGCCAGAATCTTCTGATGTGACCTTGGGCAAGTTACAGAACTGCTCTGTGCCTCAGTTTCCCCAGCTGTTCAAGTGGCAATAATTCTTTTGTCGGGCTTGTCTATTTAGACAATCAATTTGGAGCAGGGACTGCCTCATACTTTCAGCATCTCGCATCTTGGAAGGCATCACTAGGTGCTTACTCAGTAATACTATTCTAGTAATCAAATGTGGCAGGGCAATCAGATTAGCTGTCTCTGTTCGTCAAGATCTTTCTAGATGCCTTGTGCCCAATGAAAGTAATTCTGTGTCTCAGAGATGCTTACAGTAACAGGGAAAGTGTGCAGTAAATCAAGGAACTGCATTAAGGGAAGAGTTTATCAAGGCCTCATTAAAAGGTGAAATCACAGGACGATGTTTCCATCTACACCCTACCAGCAAGCTATTGACTTGGTCTCACATATCTGGCCATGGTGTGAGGACACATTTTTTGCAATGGTCCAGCAAGTATTCATCAAGCCCTGCTGGGGCCAAACAGCTTGTGTCGGCAGTGAAATCAAACGGGTAATTAAGGAACCTGGCATCATATTTCAATCCGGAAGCCTGTTTGTTTCATTCTGGACTTTTCAGTTCTTCCCTGAAGTTTGTATATTACTTTGCCAGCCCTTTGGCACATCAGGGCCACTGATTCGTCCTCACTAGAAGAAAGTAACAGTGAAATAGCTGCTCCTACAGATTAACCCTACATGTGAGCTCTACTGTCAAAAGTGAGCACAAGTTTATAAGATGTCGCACTCACCTATCACAACAAATGTTGATGAGAAAAGGTGCTAATAAGAAGCAGACTAATAGTCCAAACATAAAAGCCTTGTGTTAGAAATTCAAGCACTGTGTTAGTATCAGGCTTGAAAATCAAGAGAAACGTGGGACTGGAAATCTGGAAACCAAACCTAGTGTGCTGGAAATAAGGTCGAACTGGCAGACCAAGTAATAAAGGAATGGTCTGTTTTACCCATCACTCCTTTTTGAGGAGGAACTATGGGCAGAGGGAGGCCTGCGTAAGCTGGCCAAAAGATGAAAGAAGAGGAAGGAGCAAGTTTCATCATGGATGTCACCCCTGCCATCTTCTGGGCCCCTGCACCTTTGTCACATGGAGCCTGAGACTTGGCCTGACCAGACTACCACAAGAAAGCGGGACCCAGATGGCACCGCCATGTCCACTAGCTTTGGCTAAATCCTGAATGCCACCTGGGATTCATGCACGTCGTGCACGAACTTGTGTGTCCTTTTCCTTCCCCATCTTATTTCTTCTATACCTAGCCCCCTCTTTTTTTCCTTCTGTCCATAAGAATCTGGCTTAGCTGGCCACAGCTCTGTGTCTTACAACACTCTTGTAAGCCTGTGACCAGCAAGGCTACTAAAAATCAGTGCCCTAAATTGCTCAACGACAAGGTTGCTGGGTCTCAGCGTGACTAAGATCTTGTGCAATAGCTGGGTTCTTCCAGCCATGAGGATACAAGTGAAAGTCAACAGCAGAGACCGAAGATGAATTTTCTGCTCTCCTCGCTTCATTCTTGTGTTTGTCTTGCTTTGTCTGCCATTAAATGCAATTGGACTTTATCAGTAACAGCAGCTCCAGCCCATCTCAAGTTCTTCTCTGTTCCCTGAAAGTACAATTATTAGCACCTTTGATGCCATCTAAAAAGCAGTCCAATGGGGGGAGAGGTCCTATTAAAAACTCTTCCCAGCTAGAGGGAAAGGGAACACGGGATATTGTTAAAGTGAAACCCTTACTTAACACTTCACATTACAAAAGCTTCACCTATTTTTTCCGTAGGTTTAATGAGATTTTCAATAATGTGTGTGTGCCTTGGTACTACAGGGGCAGATGTCTCTGTATGCCAAAACTTGAAACTTTTTTTAAACTACTTGAAGTCACAGAGTGACAGGTCATGTCACCTCTGACTTTGCACCCCTTTATTCCATCTAGAGTAATACAACAGTTTCCAAAGGGATAGCCGTGTTAGTCTAGTCCAGTAAAAAAACAACAAGCAGTTGTGTGGCACTTAGTCTTAAAGTGCCACACAACTGCTTGTTGTTTTTTTAATACAACAGTGACACACTAACTCTATTATCCTCTAGCCAGTGGATTGATATATTACCATGGACAGTTTGGGGAAACTGAGGCAACGAGCTATGAATGTCATTTGCTCAAGGTCAGTGGAAGAGCCAGGATTACATTCATTATTTAACGTGACTCATTATTTAATTTCGGGGGCCTGATCTGTCACTGTATTCTTCCAGTTTCACTCTGGTACAACACCATAAAATTACAGCCGAATACCGTGGTGGTGAACCACATTTGTGCAGTGTGCTGGGGTTTGGTTGGTATGAAGGCAGCTATGCAAAGTAAAACTCCACTGTAGGGTGCGGTTCCATTTGCTGTTTCTGCCCAGAGCTTTGGTACTACAGATTCAGCACCACGCAGAGGGAGAGTCTGAAATTGCTCATCAGAACAGAGCCACCTGCTGTGTGCTCAGGAATTCGATTTGGCTTCATGCAGGGACGAACTATGAGGACAATTGAGTCTTCAGAGAATTTAACTTGAATTTTAACATGTCTCAGTTTGCACATGCTTGGTAGGGATTTTTCAGAGGCTTGACCAAGTTGGGGTAAATTTCATGGAGGTAGCAAAAGACAGACATCCCTGGCACCACAGCAACCCCATGGCGAAAGGTCAGGTCACTGTGCGAAAGCTCGCATTGCTAGAGCATCTTAATGAAACAGATGGCTGAATTTTTTTAACATGGTCAAGGCAGCATGTTTTTTCCTAACATTCTTCTGAGAAAAGGCGGAGTGGTTTTAGCTGAAACTTGTTGAGAAAATTCAGAGGGAGGCATTGAAAATTTCAATCCGAAAGGTTTAAATTTGGCATAGATAGAGGCAACTCAAAATGTGGCCTTATAGTGGAAAATGGCAGGCAACTTAGCTGTAGGTTTCACTACCTGCACCACCTGTAAATTATGACAGCACCGAGCAGCGCATCTCCTTATCGCAGCGTGTACTGTACATACACTGTGTGTATTTCCACACACAGTCTTTAAATTGAAATAATGCAGATTATTTCGATTTAAAAGATTGAAGGTCCACACTACATTTCTCTATATCAAGATAAGGAGCTTCCTTCTCTCACAATAAGGAAAGTCATTTTGAAATGATAAAACCTAGTATTATATTGAAATGATAGTTAAATCAAAACTGTTATTTTGAAATACTGCTGTGTGGACACGTTGTCTTGATTTAACTGTTATTTCGATTTAACACTTTTGTGCTTCTCCTTCTTTATATTGGGTGGGGGCACGGCCCTTCTAGGAGGCCATCTTGCCACATCTCCCATGGTGCCCCTCTCTTAAATCGAACGAGCAAGTCCTGTCCATGGACATGCTAGTTTGATTTGAGTTTCTAGTGGGGACATGTTAAATGGATTTAACTTAAATTGATTTAATGATTTTTATAGAGGTTTTATTAAATTGATTTAACTTAAATCGATTTAACTGCCTAAGTGTGGACATTTCTACTCCCCCCCCCACTGGTGTAAATAGCGGTGAGGCACTGCTTAGGCAAGTGGAGTAAGGACAGGCCTGAACCGTGGGGGTATTTACCCTACGCTGCTCTCTGGGCACTTAAGCAGTACCTCTCCCATCTACACTGCTGTTTTTAGCAGGGTATCATCCCACTGACACCCTCATGCCATGCACTGCAGTTTGGATACAGCCTGCTTTTCACTGTGGTATGCAGCTACAGGCCTCCCATGGTGGTGTGCAATGTAGACATAGCCTAAGTGTCCCAATTCAGAGCGGGCCCCATTGCGCCAGGTGTGGTATGTACATGAGACCATCATTGCCCTAAAGATACAGATTAGCTAGACAAGACGAAGGGTGGAGAAAGGAGTTGCTGTTATACCTCTTGTACAGACAGGATTGTGACTTGCCCAGGGCACAGCTGGGGGAAATTGAACCCTGGTCTGTGGCATCCTGCTCCAGGCAAATGTCTTTAGGAAAGGGGCCACTTTTGGTTTTGCTGTACAATGCCTTGCACCATGGGGCCCTGGCCTTTAGAGACTGTGGCACGAAACGTATGAACAATAACCAGACGCTCACCTTCTCTGTGTGTGGTGAAAGCCGTGTTTACTGATTAATGTGGGTTCCTGCTCCCAGCACCCCAGGCAGGCTATGATCAGGCAGCAGCTGTTTGAACCAAGGACTCAGCTACATTACAGAGTGCTGTTCTCCTGCGACGAGCCCACTCTGTTCTAGATGGGCTCTTTCCGGTTGGCACATCGTTCCGGGGGCGTCTCAGATGGGAAAGTGCTGTTTTGTAAATGAAATGGAGCCATTTGCATAAAAAGAGGTTAAAAAGCAATTAGCGCCGCCTCCTGCCACCCTGAAGTGCACTGTGCTCCTTGCCTAAAAGGGACTGTTCATGCCATCGTGCCCTGCATTGCATGTGCCTGTGTATGGGGGCGGGGAGGGGAAATAGCGAGATGCAAATAATTCTCTGCCATCAGGAGCTCTGGTAATCGCCCCATATCACATTCCCAGCATCTCAGTCATCTGGCACGCCTCAGGAAACTCTGGGATTAAAGGCACAGTTGAAAACTCACTAAGACATTAGCTTTTTAATGCATGCGGGTTAGGAATTAAATCAAGGATTGGCATTCAAGTGAAGGAATGTGAAGGGACTGATTTTCATCTGACACAGCCTTTTAACATGATGGGGATCTGCTTCCTGTTGGTGTTGTTATTTATATAACCATGGCACGTCAGAGCCGGGGTCCCAGACCAGAATCCCGCTGTGCTAGGTGCTGTACAAACATAATCCAAAAATACAGTCCCTGTCCAATCTAAGTATAAAACATGAGACAACAGCTAAACAGGGACAGACTGGTGCGGGAGTACGTGGGACAATGAGACAGTGTTGGACACCTGAGTTCGTGATCTCAACACACCAGCAGCTTAACTGTTGTTGAGCTTTAGGTAGGCATTGCAGCAAAGGAGAGTTTTAGGGAGAGATTTGAAGGAGGATAGTGACTTAGGTTTCCAAATGTTTACAAGCAGTTTCTACTCAGCTTGTGGGGCAGCATGGGAGAAAGCACGGAGGTGCTTGATTGGAAATTTAACAAGGGAGCAATGGAAGCTGACCTCATGGACCAGAGATGGGAGGTAACACTCCTCTTTTTCTCACACAGGCACGCACATGCTTCCTACCCTTTCCCCCCACAACACACAGAGAATAAGACTCTGAAGGAGAGATGGTAGGTAGGGTGGGGCCTGGGCATCACTGCTGCTGGGCCCCCAGGGCTCATGCCCTGCATCTCCCTGGCCCTGCCCCACATCCAGCTCCAGGCCACCTGCTGCTTGCCAGCAGTGGCAGGAGGCAGGAGCCACGCTGGGGCTACCTGCCACTTGCTGGCAACATCAGGGGTAGGATCTGGCTCTGGGATGCTTGATCAGGCCTCCTGGTTCTCTTGCCACTTGCCAGCAGTGGCAGGGGCCAGATCCGGCTCCAGACACCTTGCCGGCAGTGGCTGGGGTAGGATCAGCCTCGCCTGGGTTGCCTGCCACTTGCCAACAGTGGCTGGGGCTGGATTGGGCTGCAGGGCAGGGCACGGGCGAGGCCTGGTCCCATTTTGGGGCCAGCAATGCTCCTGGGGCGGGGATAGGTCATGGAGAGCTGTGAAAATTAAGACAAGAAGCTTCTGTTTGGCACAACAGAGCCAGGGGAGGAATGCAAATCAGGATTGACCGGGTCAAAGCAAGCAGTTATTAAAATGGCCTTTGCGGCAACATTCTGGACAGATAGGAGCTGGACAAGATTGCATGTGTTACGGCCTGAGAAAAGGATTTTGCAACAATGGAGACAAGACAGGGATGAGCGTTTTAGCTTGGGGATGGGTAGGAAAGGCCATATCATAGAGCTGCTATGCAGAAAGAATCTCCAAGCTTTAAACACAGCTTGGATGTGAAGACCTGGAGAGAGGTCTGAGTTGAAGATGACACCCAGACTACTGGCCTGAGTCATAGGCAGGATTAGGCTGTTCTCCACATTGATCATAAAAAGAGGTAACAGACAGGGCTGGTAGTGAGAGGGGAAGATTAAGAGCTTTGTTTTCATCATGGGGAGCTTGAGCTAAGGGGCAGCCATCCATGAGAAGTTATCAGAGAGACAGGCTGAGATTTGAGTTTGGCCAGAAGGCCACAATAGAGGGCGAGAGAACTGTGAGTCATGCGCATAACTGAGTTTGTGTTTGCAGATGCAATTACCTAGGGATAGGGCATAGATAGAGGAGAGAAAGGGTCCCAGGTCACACCCCCTTGTAGAGCCCTGCAAATCCGCGGATATCCACAGATATGCCCATTATATCTGCATCTGCGGATACAACATGGATATCCGCAGACCATTTCTTGTGGATGCAGATTGGATATGGACCCACCTTTTTTTATCTGCACAGAGCTAGAGCCCTGCAAATATGCGGATACATGTGGATACCTGCATTATATCTGCATCCGCAGCTACAACATGGATATCTGCGGACCATTTCTTGCAGATGCAGGTCGGATATGGATCCAGGTATTCGTATCTGTGCAGGGCTCTAGCCCCATGGAAAAAAGGAAAAGGAGGATCCTCCAAGGAACATGCGGATGGGGCAATGAGATAGGTCAGGCAACCAAGAAGGGACAGAGTCACAGCAACCAAAGGGAAAGATTTCACAAAGAAGAGCATGAATGATGCTGTGGAAGGAGGGCTCACAGATCAAGGAGGGTAAACATGGATTTTGCTAGGCAACAGTACTTAGAGATCAAGGATTAGGGCAGGAAGCCTAGGACTCAGGTCTGTTCCTGGTTCTTTCATTGGTTTCTGGCTAGACAGTCTCTCTGTTGATGCATGGGTAAAATGAGGCTAATTAAACTTACGTGTCTCTAGAAAGTGCTTTGAGATGTGCAGGTATAATGCTATAAGCTACTGGGAGTAAGAGAAGGCTGCTTTTGTAGCTAAAGCATCAAATGACAACTCAGGGGCACTAAATTCCAGTCCTGCCACCTGGCTGGGTGTGTGACGGTAGCCCTGGGCCTGCAATCTTACTCACACAAACCACCACAAATAAGACGTTGCTCACTGCATCGAATAAGGGCTGCTCATGTGAGTAAAGGGATCAGGATGGGGCTGTCACCTCTCTGTGCCTCTGTTTCCTCATCTAGATTATGAGATTTGCTAGCACTCACCTTATAGGGTTGTTGTGAGGCTGAAGTCACTTAGGCTATGTCTATACTTAAGAAAGTTAGTTTGAATTTGTTAGTTCGAACTAATACGTTCAAGCTTAGTTCAAACTAACCTTGAACGTATTAGTTCGAATTAACAATGTGGACAAGTTCAAACTAAAGTTAGAATTGAATTAGTCCACTTTGTTAATTCAAACTACCTGCCCTTAGTTCAAACTTACTAAGGGTGGTCTCCACTGTACTTAGTTCACGCTAACAATCAAACTAAGTGCTTAATTCAACCTAACTGGCAGTAGTTACTAGTTCAAACTAAGCATTGGTTAGTTCAAATTAAGGAATTTTTTAGTTCGAACTAATGAAAGGCTAGTGTAGACAGGGGCTAAGTTAGGTTGAATTAAGCCTCCTTAATTCGAAGTAACTTGCCAGTATAGACATAGCCTAAGTGCTTTGAGACCCTTAGATAGAAAGTTCTGTAAACTCCCAAAATACCTAAGTGGGTAGAATGTCCTCCATAAGAAATGTTGGAGTCATTGAGGGATGGTCTGTGTCCCTGCCCAGCAAGTTAGATCAATCCAATTGGGGTAGCCCTGGTCCCTTGATTCAGTCTGGATAGAAGAAGGGACTTTTTCTATTGAAAGTTTGGAGATGCCTCTTGGAGTCCCACTGAGGCTGCTCTTAATGGACAGCATGTGTGCCATATACTTTGACAGGCTGATCCTTGCTGTGTCCCCTACTTTGCAGTTTGCATATGCTCCCTCCTCGGTCCCTGTTCTTTACGGTAAGTAGGGTCTGTTTCCTTTTGTCAGGCCGGTTGGCTTGTCTGGCATTCATTCTTGTACTTGATCCACTGGATCTGCTGCCCATTTTGAGCTGGTTGGCTCCTTATTTTGATGCTAACACTCAGTATTGATTTAATCACATGTCCCTAAGATGTGTCTTGATATGTACTTTATCACTATATCAAATCAGAAATAAACAGGACTGGAGGGATGGCATTTTTCCAACACCTGATGAAAACTTCTGGGCAAGAAATAGCACTTCATGTGATGAAGTAGGTTGGAGCCCACGGATGCTTATGCCCTAAGAAGTTTTGTTAGCCTTTAAGGTACCACAGGACTCTTGGTTTTTTTGTACACAAACTAACATGGCTACCCCTCTGAAAATTAGCACCTCATGTGTATTAGCAAGCAAGATGTCACAGGGGAATGTAGCTTTCTCTTCTTGCTGAGCCTCATCAAGGCAACCAGAGAGGCTGGAAGAAGAAAGAGAGCGAGAGCTGAATTAAAGAGAAAACAAATATAGTGGTGCTAATAAAATTAACAGTTCAGCAAATTGCTCAATTTTCTGGCAAAATTGGGTAGTTAGAATAATTTTCATGTTCTATTAAGTCCTGCCGATGCTTTATCCTCTCTCTCCCTCATACACACACACATTCTGCTTTCCCACCCCTGTCCCTCTACAGTGCACAGACAATAAGAAAACAAGCCAATTAGCATAATAAGCAGAAGAATGACAGCAAAGTTTGAGAAGAGCCAACAGCTCGGCTTGAGCAGGTGCTCCCTAGAGATCAGCCAGCTGTCCTGCCTTGGGCTTCCTTCATGCTTATGCTAAGCAGGGTCAGGACACATCATTGGGATGGGGGACTCCTGAGCTACTCCAGTAAATGGAGCTTGGCCCTGAGTTACTAAAATAACACCCAGCAGGGTACCAGGAACTGCTGGAGAGGCTGCTTTTTGCATTAAACTGAGGTCAGGCCTGCTTGTAATCCCGGGGTAGGAGTGTTAAACTCCAGTTTACGGGCTAAACTTCAACAGGAGCTAATTGCGTCATTTGTTAAACATCCTCTCTTCCAGATGGCTGGCTTTTTGACATTGGGGAAAAAAACAAGGAGTTGTGTGGCACTTAAAGACTAACAGATTTGTTTTTTGCATGAGCTTCCATGGGAGAAAATCCCACCTCGCCAGATGCTTCGAAGATGGGTGAACTTACAGAATGGAATGAAAATAAATGCAAGGGGGTGTAAAACATAGGATCAGGTCATACAGTAACAGCAAATCAGAGCAATGTTTCTAAAGTACCTACACATCTGAGGCATCCTGTTCTAGAAAAGGAGACCACTTTAGACAGAAGAATGACCATCGGTGAGCATTAGGGATGGTATGCAAGGCTAGGGGTAAATTATGGACAGGCAGAAGATGATAAGAAAATAAGAGATCTATAAAATGTTAGATAATTAACATACATGGCTATGTTAACAGGTGACAGGGTGCAGCGTTCCAGTTGATGTGAGCTTGGGATAGTTGCATTACTTTCAGAAGGTGACGCTAAGAGTGGGACAGGCCGGTCATTTTTGCACCATCTCATCTTCTGTGCATGCCACCACCATAGTAGGGGATAGACAGAGGACTCACACTGTGATGTTGCCAGGCCGACACCCTTCACCAGCACAGTCACATCATAACAAAGCTCCTGGAAGGAATTATCTAGATGCTGAGCGTACATGCCCTGCCGTCACGGGGGTGGAGTGGCCTTTGTTTCTCTCTGGTGGCTGGCTGTAGATGAAGCCAATAAATCTATTGCAGTCTGGAGGGTTTGTCCTGTAGCTCAAACAGGATCATGCTTTTAGTACAAGAGCACCTGTGTATCTGCTTAAGACTGTCTCAAAAGCATAGGCTGAATTGCTGAATGACTCCCGCCAGGCCGATAGCTCCCAGCTCTTCCCTCTCTGCAGCTCATTGCTTTTTCAGCTTCCCCACACACTGAACATCATTTTTAGTTGATCTTCAGCTAATCAACATGCCCACATCTCCCATGTAAAAAGCGTATCCTACAAGCACGTCTCCCTTTGCTCCTGTATGGTGCATGCACCAATACCCTTCATTCTGCAGCCCATCTGCTGTGGCAGCAACCAGGTCATGGTCAGGTTTTATAATTAGGGTCTAAAAGGAAAAGAAATCATGTGAGTAAGAGGCTCCAGGTTCTAGCCGATGGCTGGTGAAATGTGGATGCAGTAGAACGAGTGCGACTCGTCTTCGTGTCACATGCATATTTACACCAACCATAGTCTGTGTGCATGTGGCAGAACAGTGAACAGACAATAACAAAGAAAGAAGGGGCATTATATTAACTTTCTCTCCTCCCTTTGACCCATGGGCAGATTAACACATGGGCCTATGGGCCCATGCCCAAGGGCCCACGCAATGTGGGGGGCCCTTCATGTGGCACTGGGGAGGAGCAGAGCTGCCCTGGGCCAGAGGCTGGGCTCTGCAATTTCATTGCAAATTCTGCCCTGTCCCTGAGGGTTGGATGATCCTGCGCTGGGGTTGGGGGTCCAGCCCAGAGGCCAGGCTCTGCTCTCCTGCCCCACTCCTGGGCTGGCCAGTCTGTTCCTGGGGGAAAAGCAGGGCTGGCTGTCGCACCGTGCAGTATGGCCTCTGGCGTGGTGGAAGCCACCCTGCATGCACCTGTCAGCTCTGCTGCCTGTTGTGGGGGGTTGATCAGTCGGGCCAGGGCTGGCCTCTGGGCCCAGTCTCCCAACCACTGCCAGCCCCCCTGCATGGAGCAGGACCCTAGACTGGGGGGATGCTCTGGCCCTAGGTAAGGGCAGGTGGGACCCCACATGGGCCCACTAGTGAAGGAGCCCTAGGGTGTGTTCACACGGCAGTCTTATTTCGAAACAACAGAGCTTGTTTCAAAATAAGAAACGCCACGTTTACACGACGTACCGTTGTTTCAAAACAATGGGTTCCGTTGTTTTGAAACAACGGTGTTGTTTCGAAACAACTAAAACCCCATTTGGTGATGAAACAATCCCGTCAGAACATGTTGTTTCGAAACAACGGTGACTCGTTTCGAAATAACTGTTGTCCGAACATGCTATTTCGCTTTGAGCTTTTTCCTTAATTTGAATTAACATTTTCTTAATTCGAATTAACTTATTTCGAAATAAGGCATTATTTCGATACAAGTTGTTTTGAAACGACTTGTATCGAAATAACCCCCTGTGTGTGAACGTAGCCCTAGAGACCCCTAATCTGCCACTGCTTTGACCTTATGGTTCTGTTTGATTCTCAATTTCTTGGCAGACACAGACAAGAAGTGGGGACTTTCTGGGGGAGGAAGGGCAGTAGGCGACCAGGTCCCAGGTCTTGCTTCAGCCCCAAGAAGAAAACCAGTTAGATTAGCTGGTTCAAGTATCAGATTAGCTAGTTTTTCACTGAGCACCAATGCTGCTAACTGTGCAGTTATTCGTGTTTGTTTGTGATTAGTGTTACTAAAGTCTGAAAGTCACTAATGCAAGCATTGAGAGATTGTATGTGGGGAGATGGGGATCCAATGATTATACTGTGAGTAAGGGCCTGGATGAGGACGCATTAAGGTTGGGTTCTAATCCATATCCACAGGTAACCTTAACTCTGGTTTTTCCTAACTTTTGAGTGCTTAACTTTGCAACCTTAGTGTTCTTTTAATGTGTATGTGGGGAAGAGGGGGAGGGTAGTTTGTGTGGGAAATTCCCTGGTTTTTTTGAAAAAGAAAACTGGAAAAACAAATTCTACCATGTGGCATCATATTGATACCCACATGGCTGATCAGCAGTGTTGGAACCTTTCAATCCATCCATCTCACAGATTTCTGTCACTTGAACTAACAGTAACTGATAGCAGTAGGAGGTTGTCATCCTGTGTGTGAGCCAGCACTAGCTGGAGATGACACACGCTGTGCCAGTGGGTTTCACAAATACTTTCTGACAGCAGAACAATGATGAGACTCAGGAAGCTAAGTGACAGCATGGATTTGTCAAGACCAAATTGTGTCAAACCAAGCTGATAGCTTTCTATGAGGAGATAACAAGCATTGTGGATAGAGGGGAAGCGGTAGATGTGATGTAGCTAAACTTCCGTAAGGCTTTTGATGTGGTCTCACATCACATTCTCATTAACAAACTAACAAAGAGTTTCTGTGATTCAAAGCCTGGTTTCATTCCAGGCTTTAGAGAAGAGTGTGCTTTAGGAAACACGTGACCTTTTCTACTTCATCCCCTCCAACCTGCCCCCATCCTGTCTCTGTCTTTCCCACCCCTCGCTCCTTGTCCAGTGCTTATTCTCCTGGCCTACCTAGTCCCCATCTGCACTCCTGAGGTTTCCCCATTATCTTCTTCCTCCGGCTACTGAGATGATCTCATTGGCTCCAGTCTCCCCACACACACCTTGTTTCCCTGCCCAACCAGTCCCAGCCTCCCCTTTTCCTTAGCCACAGACAAGCATGAGGGATCACTGGCCTGAAGCCTGGGTCCTTGCATCGTGGCCAACACCAACAACTCACCTGAACCCATGGAGAAGATGCTAACGAAGCTCCAGCTCACAAAAAGCCCCAAATACAAATCTCCTGATTGGCGGCGACATTTAAGCACAGCTGGTATGTCTACACTGGAGGCTTAAGTCGACTTAACCAAGCTTAAGCAACTGCCTGGCTACATCTGGAGTTCATTAAATTAAGTCGACTTAATAACTCTTACCCTTAAAGTTGACTTTGAGAGTTAAGTAGACTTTATTAAGTCAACTTAACACAATGTGCCCATTAAAGTTGACTTAATAAAGTCGATTTAGTGCATTAGAGAAGTGTTCATCAAAGCACTGGTCGCAACCCAGTACTGGGTCACAGACCTCAAGGGACTGGGTCACGGCACCTATGCTGCACCTAGGAAGGGGGGGCAGCTGCCCATCACTCCCCAGCTGGCTGGCACTGATTGGGGGGGTGCTGCCCCTTCCTCCCCTGCTGGCTGGCACTGACCCTGGAGGGGGATGGCTGCCTCTTGCTCCCCCACCAGCTGGTGCTGCTTCCACGGGGGGGGGGGGTGGCTGGCCCTCACTCCCCTGCCAGCCAGAGCTGATCCCGGGGGGGTAGGGCGCAGCCATCGCCCCCACTGGAGGGGTTGTGGCATGGCAGAGGGTCCCAGAGCTGGGTCCCCAGAAAAAAGGTTTGATGACCACCGCATTAGAGTCATTTAAGTCGACTTTATAAAGCCAACTTAAAGAAATGGGGCCTCACTAAGTTGACTTAATAAAGTCAACTTTAAATCAACCTTATTATAATTGCTCAGGGAACACTATTTAAACCAGAAAGAGGCAGAAAAAGTTGTGTAAGTAGTTAGCTGAGTTCTTGGCTACTATGGATCCTGTCTACTTGCCTGATTCCCAAGCCCTGCTTTCCTGTCTGCTTATCACTCCTGCTGAGTCTGTTCCTAGTTCTTGCCCTTCTTATTCCAGATGCCTGGCATATTCCCAGTTTCTGCTTTCCAGCCTTGTTCCAGGGTCCTTGTACGCCCTGCCCCCCCCCAACTCTAACCATTAGCTATGACTGCCATACCCTTGTCCCCATAACTGCTTTTTAAACCACTCTCAGAATCCCCTTTTCTCCCAGCTCCCATCTCCTTGCAGTTCCATTAATTTTGATGCAATCACTGGGCCAAAGCTGTTCACAAAACTCAGTGCAACATTAAACAGTGTTAAACGAGATGTAAGCTATTGTACATAGAGATCTAGGCGTGTGGAGAAAACACCATTAAACCTCTTTTTATTACAGAGAAAGAAGCGAAGGGAAAAACAACACTTTACATTTCAAATCAAAGAATCACGGAATCAGGAAGGGACCATGACAGCTCATTGTGTCCAGTTCCCTGCACTCATGCAGGACCAAGTACCCCATTAAACCATCCCTGTGGTTGTAAGCATGAGCTGGAGAGAGTTTTTAGAAGGAAAACCCCTTTGTTTGCAAGTCTCTTTTACTGTATTATAGATAGCAATAGCTGTCCTTTCGGGGAAAGCAGAAGAAATTAGTTGAGATGGGCTGGAGCTGTTGCTGCTGCTGTTTAAGTCTGATCCCATTTCATCGCTGGTAATGCTTAGGGTTTAGCTGGTGCTGGTAGAGGTGGCCAGGTTTCTGGATCCCATTTTCCCACCTAGTCTGGTTAGGTCATCTCTCAGAATTATGATGTCCTAGGTTTGGGGTTCCAGGAGATGGTGAGAATGGTACCGATAATGGTGAAGCTTCCTTTTATGCCCGCTATTCTTTCTTTCCCCACTCAAAGTCTCTTTCTTTAAAGACCCCCCGAAGGGACTCATGGGTGATACACTTGTTATTTTGTCCGCCAATTAGGCCTAATGTCTGACACACAAGTTTTGGTTCTTTAATTTCCACACCTACATTTTCTTCTTACCAGGTATGATTTTAACACTGTCCCCAAGTTATATCAGCAGGTGTTTATGTTTGGGTTAATTCAGTCTGTCCCCCTTTCACGCCTTTCCCCATGAACATTTGCTTTACATATTTTGCACCTGAGCTCACAAGTCTTACCTGTCCCAGCTTCCTTCCCTGCTCTCAGATACTGTTCTCTCCCCTCCTGCCCCAATCTCACCAGAGTGTAAGCCTGAAACAGCTGACTGGGAGTAGCCATAGCAGGGAAAATCCAGCTTCACCCTTGCAGTCCTAGACTACAGGGACCATGCTCCTTCCCGATATATATAGGAGCTGTGAGGGAACAGCGCCCGCTCAGTCACAATGGGAATGCCACACGTGCTGGCTGGTGAGCACTAGGCTCTGCCAGAGGCTGGAGCATGCTTGTTGAAGACACTCTGTGAAATTTTTCTGCCAAAATCTAAGCTTCCACAGAGAAAGTGCAAACTGAGTCTTTTCAAAGGCTTATAAATTGAGTAAATTTGGTCAGATTTTCACAGGGTTAATGAAAGGCACATTCCTGATACAAAAGCCACAGCCCTGACTAATTTCAGATTCCTGTTCCACAGTACAGGAGCATTAAAACCTCTTGAAAAAAAGGTCAGCGGAACTTTTTAAATATTCCAAAATGATTCATCTTCCCTTGGCCTTGTCTTCAGAACTATTTAGGCTGAAACTTTCTGGAAATGTTTGGCTTGAGGTAGACACCTGGAATGGGAAATTTCACTCCAAGTGGTTAAAATTTGGCATGCTTCTAAGCAACTGAAAATAGGGTCTTATAATCGGGAGGCAGCTATAATAACAGGCAACATTCCCATCCATAATAATTAATACTAAATAAAACTCCATTTGTGACCTTGGGTAGATTTTACACCAATTACCATTTATAACTTGCCCTGTTTTAAATTGTTTCCTTCATCTGTGATGTATTTGACATTTCTGCATGTCTCGCCAGTCCATTAGTCTTTGTTTTTCTTTGCCTTCAGCCTAAAGCCATCATTCCAAAGTGAAATGTTTGCTTATGTTACAAAGCAAACATCTGGCTTCATTAATGAGAGATGCCTTCATATCATAGGCACTCCAGGTAGTTAGTGCTGGGATTATGCTAGAGCCCTGCAGGGCTCTAGCATAAAGAGAGAGCGCTCCTGATGGCAGGTCAGGCTGTGTAAAAGTGGGGAGCTGAGGCAAATGCAAACAATCCCAGCACGGGAGAACCAGAGACCAGCAAACTTGATGTGCTCCATAGTTGGGAGGCCTTCTAACCTATATTAATGCACTGACTTCTGTATAATGTCCTTATTCGGTGGTCTTTGGAGCAGAGACTGGAACCTGATTGTATTACCTCTAGTCACCTGCATGCTCTCTCTGGCCCAGTGGTTGTTTAGTTCACACTAAGAGGAACAGCTTCAACCAGGAAAGATAAGCAAGCCCTGCCCTGCCCTATATCTCACTGGTTAGAGCAATGGTTCCCAACCTGTGGTCCGTGGACCACTGGTGGTTTGTGAGGGTACTGTGGGTGATCCATCTGGGGAAGATAATGTAATAATAATAGAATCCTATGTACCTTTTATGTATGCAGTAAATGTACTGTGATGACTGCAATATGTTTGTAAATGAGCATATTAAATTATTACAAATAGCTACATTTTCAATACTCCTTGATATACAACTTTGTCTCTCATCAGCCATAGGCTATGTTAAACATGTTTAAAATGGCTTGCTTACATGGTGGTCCACAAAAGCTTTCAGTGATGACATAGTGGTCCACATAAAGGAAAAAGGTTGGGAACCGCTTGGTTAGAGCACTCCCCTGGAAGGTAGGAGAAAGGGGTTCGAATCCTTCATCCAAGTCAGGCAGAGTGAAAATTTAAGTCTGGATCTCCCACATCTCAGGTGAGTGCTCTGGTGGAAAAGGGGCACCCCTCCCATTTTGTGCAGGGCCAGATTTGTGCTCTAAGGCAGCCTGTGTGAACACCTGCTAGATCAGGTGCTGCAAGTGAAGTAAGTGTAAACATGCCTAGCTGGAGGATCCCACTGGGACTTAAATGTAAATGAAGCTCCAAACAGTTTAGTGGCTTTGTACGTGCGCACTGCAAGACATGTAGGTACCTACAGAGTTAGGCACCAATGGCCCAGGGGTTTTAAAATTGTAAGTTTTTGAATTCAGGTACCTAAAATAGCAGTTAGACACTTACATCCCTTTGTGGATCCAGTCATAAAGCATTACAGACATGAAAAAAGACATAGGTCTAGCAACATGACTGGGAGCCAACAGATTAGACTTAGTTTTACAAGACTTGTTTATATTAATTTGTGAACAGTTAGATCTTGGAGAAATGTTAACTATTGGTTATGGTCCAATTCTTTTTAGAAGCTCTCAGTAAAATTGATTCTCTCTGAATCAAATAATTTCTTGGATGCAAATTTGCTGTGTACAGGAGATACCCTCAGACAAATTAGAGCATGAGATCAAAAGCGCTATGATCCCTGAGATGAAGATCTTATATAGACAGACAACATAAGAGAAGGGTGCTTATGAAAGTATTGTGAACAAGTAGTGAATTATGATATAGTCTTTGTGAGGGGCATGCCTTTTTGCTGCAATAGGAGATATGAGCCCTTGGTTGAAGGGTGGGGTGGGCTGGGCTGTATGAGACTGACAGGGAAGGGGCCTTGCAAGAAGGGTGCTGGAGTAGAAAGTGAGCCAGTGTAGTCACTTATTTTTGGTCAAGGTCCAGATTTCTTGGTCAAGGTCTCAGGACTCCAGAGGAACATTTTTCACCTTAGATGCAATGTGGTGTAATATCCCCAGAGCCTACTACAGGGGTAGTCAGGTGGTGGATTGTGGGCCAAAACCAGACCACCAGTGACTTTTGGTGGGATCCCAAAACTCTTGGAGGTCAGGCAGTTCGTATGTTTGTGTTGGAGGGGAGTCTAGTGTGGGTAGAGGAGTGACTGGCTGTGTGCTGGCAGCCTTTGGGGAGCTGGTACCTGGGGCTGGCAGGTAATTCAGGGTAGCAGGTGCCCCCCGCCATAAATTGAGCCCTCCCCCTGCTAGGGTTGACAGCAGGAGCTGCAGTACGTGCCTGAGGCTGACTTGCAGCTCAGTTGGGAGATGGCTTGCTGCCCTCTATATAGGGAGCCCTGCCACGTGTGCCTCAGTTCAGTGCCTCATCCCCACCAGAGGCACATGGGAACTCAGAGTTTCACCCCAGCCAGGATTCAGCCCATTGAGCGCCCTGCCAGGGCTGGAGACCTCAGCTCCTCTGGGACTTGGGATTCTGATGTGTCATCTGACTGGTGAAAAGACTCGGGCAACCTGGCTTTGGACTGTGGGCCACCTATTGATTACTGCTGTGATGGAGGCATGGAGAGTGGGAGGAAGATACAAAAGGCTGGATGCCTTGGGGGGAGTAGGGCAGCTGGAGATGGGGAGCAAAGAGGCCAAAGCTGTTGAGCGTGAAAGCTCTGAAATACGGGAGCTTTGGGGGTTGTGTGGGTGGGAAAAGGATGCAATGGGGTGGGGGATCAGGGAGGTGGTTGCAGAGTTGAGGTGGTGGCGTAGGGTAAGTGGGGAGCAGGAGGGCTGGAGTGGGGTGGGGGGGACAGGCAGGCTCCTCAGGGCAGAAGGGGCTTTGGGACTTATTTCATGCAGGGGCTGGGGAAAGAGGCATTTCCCAGCAGGAGGGTGCCACTGCTCCAGGCTACAGAGAGTGGGTTCCAGTGGGTCAGTCTGGGAAATGGTGGGGGAGGGGGTGGCTGGCAGCCTCCATCCCAGTACACCCCCCAGGACTTGAAATTGGGGGGTGCGGGGAGGTGTAGGTAGGTTTACCAGCTGTCAAGCAAAAGGAGGACATGTCCTCCTTTTTACCTTCACGTCCTCCATCTGGCAGGCATTTTAAAATACATGATTTTGTCTGGCTTTTTACTTATAGGGGTTAAAGTATGCTGGAATGCCACAGAATACCTTATTTTTAGGGCAAAGCATTCCAGGGTCCCCTAAAAACAGAAGAATATTATGCAACATTTTCTCCATGTGTCCTCCAATGTCCTCCTTTTCGTACTTCCCTGTCCTCCTTTCCAGGCTTTGGCAGCTGGTAGCCCTAGGTGTGGGGAGGTATTGGGGTGCTCACTAAATTAATATAACACTGTTACTAGCTAACAACTGAGGGGGGTGTTGGGCTATGTTCCCTCTAAGCTGTGCGCGTGTGTGCACGCACACAAGTTGTGAAACCCACGCACACAACAAAATAAAGTGTACACAAAAAAATTCAACCGTGCCAATATTTTTATGCTACATGAAGAAGGCACTTTCAAGTAACATGTTTCAAATAAGGATTTTTAATTTATAAAATCATTTCCATCACCAGCACTGTTCCCTCTAAGCTGTGCACATGTGCGCGTGCACACAGGTCATGAAACCTGCGCACACGACAAAATAAAGTGCGTACAAAAAAATTCAATAGTGCTAATATTGGTGCTCACAAAGAAATGTTTTTGCGCACACAAAGAAATTGTTTGCGCACACAGTCTACGAGTAATTAGAGGGAACATTGATCACCAGATCAAAATAAAATGTAGATATTATTGGCATCATACTCACTTCATTGCACTCACAAGTTTGAACACACTCACTGGAGTGTGCAGAAATTTGGCCACTGGCTCCAAAACTTTGCACAAAAGAAATTTTTTGCGCACATAGCCTATGAAAAATCAGAGGGAACATGTTGGGAAATTCAGGGGGGTTGTGTGGGGGGTGTTAGAGAAATCCCTGCTCCAGCCTATCAATACCCCAGCTGGCCATCAGACAGAGCCTATCGAGACTACAGGCCCCAGCATGCAATGCTCACCACGGCCTCTAGCCGGCTCCTGGGCTTGAGACTACACATCCCAGCACGCATTACTCCCATCCATGCGCAATCGTGCGACCGATTTGTGCGCAAGGGCTGCTGGGCGTCGGAGTCGCATGGCGGAGGCGGGGCTGCGCACTGAGCCGGGCGAAGCGTTGGCGGCGCCGGCCTCGGCCCCGCCCCTCTGGATCCTGATTGGTGGGAGCGCGCTGGGGCCCGCCCTCTGCTCGCTGGTTGGCTGGCGCTGGCCAATGGGCGGCGCGGCCGGGCCGTGGCGGGAAAGGCGGCGGCGGTGGCGGTTGGGGTGCGCGAGCGGCCGGGCGCGGCGGTTGGCGGCCTGAGGGGAGCCATGGCGGCGCCGAGCGGTGAGGGGCGGCCTCGGCCGTGGCTGCTCCGCCTCTGCCTCCCCGTGCGGGGCCGGGGACGCTGCTGGGCGGGGGCCATTGTGGGGCTGGGCGAGAGGTAGCTGAGGAGGGGACGGGACACTTGGGGGTCTTTGGGGGCCGGGGGGTGGGAGTGAGGGGAGAATGGGGTGTGGGGGATGGGCGTGGGAGCAGGGGGCCATTGTGGGCCTGGGCCAGAGGTATCTGAGGAGAGGTTGGGACACTGGGGGCTGTGATATTGGGGAGAATGGGGCTGGAGGGGGGCATTGAGGGGATGGACTAGAGGCAGCTGAGGAGATGTTGGGGGGACTGTGGGGGCTGGGTGATGGGTTTCATAGAATCATAGGGTTGGAAGGGACCCCACGAGGTCATCTAGTCCAACCCCCTGCCAAAAAAAGCAGGACCACTCCCATTAGATCATCCCAGTCAGTGTTTTGTCCAGCTGGGACTTGAACACCTCCAGAGATGGAGATTCCACCACCTCCCTAGGCAACTTATTCCACTGCTTCACCACTCGCCTAGTAAGGAAGTTTTTCCTAATATCCAGCCTGGACCGCCCCAGCTGTAACTTGAAACCATTGCTTCTCGTTCTGCCCTCTGTTACTACCGAGAACAGTCGAGCTCCCTCCTCCTTGGAGCAACCCTTCAAGTAGTTGAAGGTTGCTATCAAATCCCCCCTCAGTCTTCTCTTCTGCAGGCTAAATAAGCCTAGTTCCTTCAGTCTTTCTTCATAGGGCTTGTGCTCCAGCCCTTTGATCATTTTTGTTGCCCTCCTCTGGACTCTCTCTAATTTGTCCATGTCCTTTTTGTAGTGGGGAGCCCAAAACTGGACACAGTATTCCAGATGTGGCCTCACTAGTGCAGAATAGAGGGGAATGATCACATCCCTTGATCTGCTGGTAACACTTCTTCTGATGCAGCCCAGTATGCCATTGGCCTTTTTGGCAGCAAGAGCACACTGCTGACTCATATCCAGCTTCCCATCCACCATGACTCCCAGGTCCTTTTCTCCAGTGCTGCTATTTAGCTGATCACTCCCCAGCCTGTAGCAGTACATGGGGTTTTTTCGTCCCAAGTGCAGGATTTTACACTTATCCTTGTTGAACCTCATGAGATTCCTCTTGGCCCACTGCTCCAGTTTGTCTAGGTCTCCCTGAATCCTGTCTCTGCCCTCTAGGGTGTCTACCGTTCCCCCCAGTTTGGTATCATCTGCAAACTTACTAAGTGTGCAATCTATCCCATCATCCAGATCATTAATGAAAACATTGAACATAACTGGCCCCAGGACCGACCCCTGGGGCACACCACTCGTTACTGCTTGCCAACTTGACATGGAGCCATTGATTCCTACACGCTGAAACCGTTGATCTAGCCAGTTTTCTATCCACCTTACAGTCCATGCATCTAACCCATACTTCCTTAATTTGCCAATGAGAATGCTGTGGGAAACCGTATCAAAAGCCTTGCTAAAGTCAAGGTATATGACATCAACGGCTCTTCCCGCATCCACAAATCCAGTCATCTCATCATAGAAGGCGATGAGGTTGGTCAGGCATGATTTACCCTTGGTAAATCCATGCTGACTATTCCTGATTACTCTATTTTCCTCCAAGTGTTTCAGGATGGATTCTTTGAGAAGCTGCTCCATGATTTTTCCAGGGATTGAGGTGAGGCTGACAGGTCTGTAATTCCCTGGATCGTCCTTTTTGCCTTTCTTGAAGATAGGTACTATATTTGCTTTTTTCCAGTCCTCTGGCACCTCCCCCGTTCGCCACGAGTTTTCAAAGATAATGGCCAACGGTACTGCTATCTCATCAGCCAGCTCCCTCAGCACCTTCGGATGCAGTTCATCCGGCCCCATGGACTTGTGCACATCTAGTTTCTTTAAGCAGTCCCTAACCTGACCTGTCACCAAGGGCCTCTCTTCTTCTCCCCAGTCCCCCGTACCTAGTGTAGTGGGCTGGGAGCTGACCTTGCTTGTGAAAACTGAACTAAAAAAAGCATTGAGCACTTCAGCTTTTTCCTCATCCTCTGTCACGAGGATGCCTGCCCCATTCAGTAAGGGACCTACACCATCCCTGATCCTCTTCTTGTTATTGATATACTTGTAGAACCCCTTCCTGTTATCCTTCACATCCCTTGCTAGTCGCAACTCCATTTGTCCTTTGGCCTTTCTGATTTTATCCCTGCAGTCCCGAGCAATGTCTTTATATGCCTCCTTAGTCATTTGTCCTAGCTTCCACTTCCTGTAAGCGTCCTTTTTATGCTTCAGCTCAGTGCAGAGCTCTCTGTTAAGCCACAGTGGACGCCTTCCACATTTGCTGTGCTTTCTCCTTATCGGAATTGTATCTTGCTGTGCCCTTGGCAGGGTTTCTTTAAAATGCACCCAACTCTCTTGGACACCTTTCCCCTTCAGATCAGCCTCCCAAGGGATCCTGCCCATCAGTTCCCTGAGGGAGACAAAATCTGCTTTTCTGAAGTCCAGGGTCTGTGTTTTGCTTCTTTCCTTCTTTCCTTTAATCATCAACTTGAACTCAATCATTTCATGGTCACTGCTACCCAGGCTGCCATTGACCTCTACTTCCCTGATAAATTCTTCTCTATTTGTGAGCAGCAGATCGAGAGGCGCAAGGCCCCTCGTTGGTTGCTCCAGCATTTGTACCAGGAAGTTGTCCTCAACACTCTCCAGAAACTTCCTGGATTGCCTGTGCACTGCTGTATTGGCCTTCCAGCAGATGTCAGGGTAATTGAAGTCCCCCATGAGAACCAGGGCCTGTGCTCTAGAAACTTCTGTCAGTTGTCCACAGAATGCCTCATCCACCTCCTCCTTCTGATCTGGTGGTCTGTAGCAGACACCTACCACAACATCCCCCTTGTTGCTCTCCCCTCTAAACTTAACCCACAGACTTTCAACTGGCTCGTTTCCACTTTCATAATGGAGCTCTGAGCAGTCATAGAGCTCCTTTACATATAGTGCTACTCCTCCCCCTTTCCTTCCCTGCCTGTCCTTCCTGAACAGTTTATACCCATCTATTGCAGAGCTCCAGTCATGCAAACTATCCCACCACGCCTCTGTTATCCCAATCATGTCACAGTTCTTTGTCTGTGCCAGTACTACCAATTCCTCCTGCTTGTTTCCCAGGCTCCTTGCATTTGTGTATAGGCACCTAAGATACCCAGCTGATTGCCCTACTTTCCCATTTTGACATTCAATTCTATTGTATCTACCTCCCTGGATTTTCTTTTGGTGTTGACCTCCCCCACCTGCCTCAGGCATTAGGGCTTCATTAGAGCATCTAAGAAAGTTATTTGATTCCCCCCGCATGTTCCAATTATCCTCTCTTCTATCCCTGTAGTTACAGTCCCGGCACCCCCCAAGTTCCATCCCATCCCCCTGGTCTCCCACATAGTCACTTACCTGTGGGCTTTGGTCTCCTTCCCCCTTCAGACCTAGTTTAAAGCCCTCCTCCCTAGGTCAGCTGTTTGAAGGCAGCTGTGGGGGAGGGGGCTGGGATGGCTGGGCTAGAGGCAGTTGATGAGAGATTGGGGGGCTGGGCCGTGGGAGTGGGGGGGAGAACGGGGTGTGGGGGGATGGTCTCTGGGGAGGCATTGAGGGGTGGCCTAGGGGCAGCTGTTGAGAGGTTGGGACGTTGGGGGGTCTTTGAGGGCTGGTTGGTGGGTTTGAGGGTGGGGGGGCTGGACCACAGGCTGCTGCCGAGCGGTTGGGACGGTCAGGAGCCCCACGGGCTGGGACGTGGGGGCTGGAGTACGCAGTCAAGGCAAGAGCTGATGTGGGGGCGCTGAGGCAGGAGGGTGAACGTGGCTGTCAGTGGGGAGCGGGGGGTGGGCAGGGCTCTTGTGAGGCGGGGTGGGGCTGATCGAGGATCCCGTCCCTTGAACATGGCCAGTGTCGGCAACCCAGCTTCTGGCAGAAGCTGCTGCTCAGGTGGTGGCCTCCCTCTTCCCACGCAGGGGGATGCGTTCTCTGTGTGTGTGTGTGGGGGGGGGGGGGGGTCACTTTTCTGTTACCAAACGTAGTTCGTTGCATACAACAGTTTGGTTCTGCACGATGCCAATCTGCAGTGTGATTTTTACCAAATTGTGCCACAGGACTGAGCCGAAGAGTGGTTTGTGAAAGCTGTGTCCACGCTCCATTTCATTTTTCAAAATCCCACTGTTGCTATCAGCCCTTATGCAGCAGATTTCTGTGTTCTGAGGAACTTGGAAAACAGGCCACCGACATGAAAATAAGGTTCAAAAGGGGCAGCCGTGTTAGTCTAGTTCAGCAAGGAGTCTTGTGGCACTTAGAGACTAACAAATTTATTTATCACATGAGCTTCCATGGGAGAAAAATCCCACTTCGTCAAGCACTTGAAGAGTTCCCAGTCTTCAGGCACCTGATGAAGTGGGATTTTCTCCCATGAAAGCTCACGTGATAAATAAATGTTCGTCTTTAAAAGTGCCACCAGGCTCCTTGCTTATAAAAATAGCAATTAGGCCAGGGGTCCCAGACTCAAATCACCACGAGGGCTGCTTGAGGACTAGTACGGTAGCCCAAGGGCCACACTTTTGAAACCTTTTCCTACAACAATATTGCAAGTATCGATAACGACAGTGTTGTTGCGGGCCACAGGAAATAACTTTAGGGGCTGTGAGTTTGAGACTCCCTGGATTAGTTGGAAGCATTGCGGGTGAGCTGTCAGGTTTTTTTTTCCTCCCAAAGAACTTTCCTCGTCTTTCTCTTTCAGGATTTTGTTGTGGGTGAAGGTCTGAGGAGTGTTATGATTTCAAAGATCTTTCTTCTCTGTTGCCCGTTGGGCCCCAAGGAGGTATGGCTACGCAAGCTAAGTACAGCATTGTACGGGAAGTGGGCCGAGGGAGCTATGGGGTAGTTTATGAGGCGATTGTCAGTCAGACCAGAAACAAAGTGGCAGTGAAAAGGATGCGTTGCAATGTACCTGAAAACGTGGAACTGGCTTTGCAAGAGTTCTGGGCCCTGCAGAGCATTCAGCGCCAGCATGAAAACGTGATCCAGTTAGAAGAGTGCATCCTGCAGAGCGGCCAAGTCTTTCAGCCAATCAGCCGCCAGTACAGGAAATCAGACAATCACCTGCTACTGATTGAGACCTGTCTGAAAGGGCGGAGGTGCATGGACCCCAAGGCTGCCTGTTTTTTGTGGTTTGTGATGGAGTTCTGTGATGGTGGAAACATGAACGATTTTTTGCTGTCTCGCTCTCCGGATACCCACCTGAATAATAGCTTTATGCAGCAGCTGAGCAGTGCTGTTGCTTTCTTGCACAGAAATCAGATTGTGCACAGAGACCTGAAGTCGGACAATATTCTTATCTCCCACAGGCCTGGAGGTCCTGTAGTAAAGGTAAGAGGGTAATCCGTCTTACTTCTGCTCAGTGTAGGTGAGGTGTTAGGCCTGTTGCATTACTTGCTCTCAGGTGGTCACTTGGGCTTTGAATAGTACAACCTTTAGCACTACTTTCTATTTTGGAAGCAAGATGTTTTCTTGTCTCAAGTTTAATCTGGGCTCCTCCCATGGGTCTCTATAATTAAAATGAAGACGAATTCTTTCCCTCACTGAGACAGAGAGGTGGCTGTGTTAGTCTTGTTCAGCAAAATGAACGAGTCCTGTGGCACTTTCAAAGACTAATGCATTTATTTATCGAATTCCAGCCCCAAAGATCATGTGATAAATAAATGCGTTAGTCTTGAAAAGTGCTACAGGACTCCTTGTTTGTCTTGTTCTGTTCAGTTACCTCATTTCTAAAAGGAAAGGAAACAAAATGGTGGGCAAGTCCCCTGCATGAATCTCAACAGGGAATTTTGATGAGGGCTTGGGAGAGTCAGTTACTATTAGGTCTCAGGGGATGGGGGAATCCTGAGAAAGCATTTCTCTAGCGTCTTTCATGTACAAGACATTCTCTGCAAGGAAAAGTTTACGACTGATTCAGTTTAAACCACTACTTAGCCACAAAAGCTTATGCCCAAAGAAATTTGCTAGTCTTTAAGGTGCCACAGGATACTCATTGCCTTTGCTGTATACAGGCTAACACGGCTGCCCCTCTGTAACTTGTTACCTAGCCACTGCGTTCATGGTCAGTGGTGGGATGTTTTCTCACTGGTTTCAGTGTGATATCATGGGTGGGTCCAGGACTGACTGGGGCTATGCTTGGGAATACTGTGACTAGACGGTTATTGCACTGAACTGTAGAGGGTACGCTCGCTGGCAGAAAGGATCTTTTTAAATGCACTCTGGACTAAGTGATTGCAACTAACTTTACTATATTATCATTCTTGCTTTCTGGAGCAGATTAGATATGTCCTTTGGGGGTATGGAAAGGAAGTGTGAAGATATTGAAACTACAGTCTGCAGGGTTTATGCAGTGTCGTCCCTTATCGGTGGGCCCATGGTCCTTCTACCCTTGTCAATGCTTTGAATAGTACAACCTTTAGCACTACTTTCTATTTTGGAAGCAA